>OX596075.1:91659257-91770745 GCA_951394005.1 Protophormia terraenovae
ACACTCTTTTTTTTCTAAAATACAATTTTCTTTAACAATTTATAATAATTTTATATTTTCCTGAAAGGTATCATCACAGAGAAGACTTTAAAATAGAAAGCAAGCTCAATAACTTAAATGGTCAAGGTACACACCCTCCTGAATTCGATCAATTTTATATGAAAGTTTTAACTTTCGTCCATATTTTCTCAAATCCCAAAGCAAGAACCGGCAAACGGAATGCAGTTTAAGAATCTATAATATGTTGTTAAAAGTTTTCAATCAAAATCTACGGGACTTCGGAGAAATTTGGATTTTATAGGTGGAGGTATTAAAAAAATTTAAATTAAGTGAGAATATTAAAAGTTTATTTAAGTGAATTTTCTCGTGCTTGATTCTCAATTCTAATTTTGAAAAAAATAGAATATTTTTTTTTATAAAAATTAAATTTATTGTTGTGGGGATAAGCTGGTTTCTATGCGCATTTCACTGGTTGCTTATGCTTAGGGTATTGTCGATTAATCAACAAATTAAAATCAAAAATTTCGAGTAAAAATTTATTCGAGTAAATTATGCCAATTAATCGAATAATTCGAGTAAAAAAATATTTTAAATAGTTCTTTTCTTAACTATTTTTTAGGATGGTTAAATTTTTGTTTTTAAAAAAATTTTGCTTGAAAACAATGTTTCAAAATTTTCAAAGAAAGTCGTTTAAGATTGTTTATCGATAACAAAAATTAAACAAAAATACAAACGTCCCTTTAAAAAATTATAATGTAAAATTCAAATAATTTTTTGTAATTTTAATAATTTGAGAAGGATAAAGAAAGTGGATTCTCCTTTTTATATTAAATGTTTTATAAGAAATAAATTGAAGGATTTTAAACTTGATTTAGAAAAACATATCGATAAATTCTCAGACTGGTGTGGAGGATATGATGGTGATGGCTTTGAGAAATCAAAAATAGGAAGAAAGGAAAAATAAAATATTGAACATTTTGGGTAAAATTTATGGTTAATTTCAAATTAGAGCCAATTATAATTCTTACGCGTACATTTGCGAGAAAGAATTATATATTTTAAATTTACAATAAATTTGTCTATTAAATGGAGAAAAATTGTTCTAACTAATTGTAAAATGACTAATTTACTATACAAGTTTATAGAATTTATATAGATAATTAAGAGTTGCGAAACATTTTTGCACAAAACAGAACTAACATAATCACGAGATCACTATAATATTAATAAGATTAAATTATCTTAAAAATTGTATACATTTGTACAATATTAAATGACTGTCAAAAACTTTATTTATTTGGCTACGTCTGGCGTAGTATATGAGCAAAATGTTCCCAAACTACAACTGGTGTAGTTTTGATACCAAAAATGTTGAGATATATTTTCGCTACAACTAAACCATTTAAAGACATTTTATGCTCAAAATAAAACTGGGTTTAGTAGATTTCCGATACTTAAAAATTCTTTAAATATTTTTAATATAACTGAAAACCTCTGTGTAGCCGATTGATTAGTATGTGTCCAAATTGAAAAGTGAAGTTATGGGACGAAATCGCTAATTATTTCAAAGTGGTTAAAAACTTTACATTAAATTGTATCGAAAGTATAGATAATCACCTTTAATCGGGTATTAGTGTAAAAACTAGTCATTTTATAGCATTTTAAAAACCCTTGGAAATACACATTAATATAAAATTTTGTTGGAATTAATACACCAAAATTGTTAGACCTATTTATTTTACTATCAATGAATCAAAATAATCAAAAAAATATTTACGCACATTTTAATTATAAATTATTTTCGAAGGACTATTTCTTGTTTTAAGCTATATTTTTGTTTTATTTTTTATTAATCATTAAAAAAACGAGTAAAATTTTAAGGTATAATTTACTCGAATAACTCGAGTAACTTAAAAGTTTTATTCGATTATTCGAGTAACTTAAAAACTGTATTTTCGAGTTATTTGATTATTCGAACAATGAAAAAGTCGAGTAAAATACTTTACTTATGCTAGATCATCAGGAAACCTTTCCCAGTTTTTAGAACACCTAAAGTTGTCTATACATATAAAAACTTTTGTAAACTTCAAATTTAGAATTGAGAATCAAGCACGAAAAAATTTACTTAAATAAACTTTTAATATTCCAATAACAAAAACTTTTATTTTTTATTTTGTTTTATTTTTTATCTACTCCCTGTACCATTACATTTGAATGTCAAAAAAATCTGGCCTAATGTAAAACGAGAGAAGAAGACATAGTCGGTCAAGCCCGACTATATGATACCCTACACTATTACCATCCATATAATTTTGTTTTTACTTATATACAACTTACTTGTGTTAAATATTAACATAATACTAACATTTGTATGGGATTTATGCACGTTAGTGATTTTCGGGAGATGAGTTTATAAGGGAGCTTTGGTCAGTTATGAACCGATCTTCATGAAATTTGGCAGACGGATTTTTGCTGATATTAAACTTATATGTACTAAATTTCATTAAAATATTCCTATTTTTAAGGCATCTATAAGTGTTAAAACTCTATTCCGGGAGGACATTTGTATGGGGGCTAGGTGAAATAATGGGCCGATCATAACCAAATTTAATAAGCTTCGTCATTTTGCTGAAAAAAGCATATGTACCAAATTTCATCAAATTATCTTCAAAATTGCGACCTGTACTTTGCGCACAAGCTTTACATGGACAGCCAGCCAGCCGACCAGAAGGACGGACGGACGGACATCGTTAAATCGACTCAGAAAGTGATTCTGAGTCGAACGGTATACTTTAAGGTGGGGGTCCGAAGATTTTTTCTCTGCGTTACAACTTCTGCACAAACACATATATAACCCACCACCTTTGGTGGTGTAGGGTGTAAAGATTGTAAAGAAAAATAAAAATCTTAATTTATTGTTGTGCTTTGTTAAAGCTTTGTTGTTTCGTACATTTAGCTTTTATGAACTCTCATTGAGTTTACAAAAGTTTTTATATGTATAGACAACTTTAGCTTTTCTAAAAACTGGGAAAGGTTTCCTGATGATCTGGCATAAGCAACCAGTGAAATAAATTTAATTTTTATAAAAAAATATTCTAATTTTTTCTAAATTAGAATTGAGAATTAAGCACGAAAAAATTCACTTAAATAAAGATTTTTAATTTTTCTGAAGCTCCTATATAAGGCGATAAAATAATATTTGACTCAAATATATTATGTATAATTTGTTTGGTATTGTATATGAGTAAAATCGGTTTACAAACAAAAAAAGTATTGGTCCAAATACTAGTTCATTGTAACTCCAGATTATACTTTTCCGCTGTTATCACTTAAGCAAAAGCTGTTCAACTACAAAATTTTGTACAAATAGTGAAAGGATCAATGTTTAATTGAAAATCTGTGCAGTATCCTTCTTTCAACAGTTAAATTATTAATAATTGTGATACAAAACATTTCATTTGCCTTTTGTTTTGGAATGAATTGGCCTTTTGTATGAATTCATCGATAATAAGTTGAACTGTGTTTTCTAATGTATTTTATAAATTTAATAACATTAAACAGAAAGAAGAAAAAATGGACTTTAATTACGAAATTACTTATATTAATTAATTTTTAATTGATTTTCTTTAATCATCAAAATGATAATATTAGTAACTGGAATAATTGATTTTATTATTACTGCTTTTTCTTAAATAGATATAATGAGCTGAAAATTGTTGGAAATTGACTTAAGTTTATTATATTTCTGTATTTTTACGGACAAATCTTTAATATTTCTTCATATTTTATTTACAGCTGTCAATTTATTTAAAAAAAAGTTGTAAACCAATTAGAAAATGAATTATATCAATAAATAATATAATTAAATTCCTATATAAAGTTAGTTAATAATTTTATTAAAAATTAATTTGAAATATTTTTTTCTGTGTAACTAAATGTATATATAAAAATATCATATGTTGAACAGTAATATCATATTTATAATCAATTTATAATAAAATGAAATTGAAATTGATACCCTTCACAATGTTATTTAATACCATATTACCATCTTACCCACAAATAATAAAAATTTCGCCTTAACGCCTAATTTTTTTTAACTACGAACATTTGAATACGAAAAAGAAAGTCATAGCAAGCATTGATTTAAAAATATAATAAACAACAACAATTGAATAGTTATATATTTTTATTTTTGCATGTATGTATGTATGTATGTGTGTATGTATGTATGTATGTATGTATGTATGTATGTATGTATGTATGTATGTATGTATGTATGTATGTATGTATGTATGTATGTATGTATGTATGTATGTATGTATGTATGTATGTATGTATGTATGTATGTATGTATGTATGTATGTATGTATGTATGTATGTATGTATGTATGTATGTATGTATGTATGTATGTTTGTATGTATGTATGTATGTATGTATGTATGTATGTATGTATGTATGTATGTATGTATGTATGTATGTATGTATGTATGTATGTATGTATGTATGTATGTATGTATGTATGTATGTATGTATGTATGTATGTATGTATGTATGTATGTATGTACAGTGGTGGCCACGAATTTAAGACACGACATGTAACGAACTAAGTTGTGATAATTATTACAACCCTGCAATATAAAATTAGATTTTGGTAATTTTTCAGTGTACCCTGTAATGTTAAGATCAATTACCGTTATTTGGTTTTGTTTGTGTATACATTTTGTTGCTGTTTTTATTATATTTTCGTAAAAACGTGCTTTTGAAGCTGGTCACGAATTTAAAACATATAAGAAATATTTGGTTTTTAAGTGATTTTTTGGTGTTTTTTGAAGCTAAAAGGTAAGTAATGAATGTTTTATTCCATTTAATGTTAGAATACATCAAAATATTTAGTTAGAAATGGCCAGAGGTACTTGGAGTTCGGATGCCGAGCGAAAATTGATCCAACAAATGAATACTGATGGAAAAACAGTAATGGAAATTTCCAAGCTACTAAAATGTTCCAGATCCAAGATTTACAATGCACTGGAACACATCAAGCAACATGGCACTACCAAAAATGTCAAACAGCACCCTAGAGCCCGAAAAACTACACCCAGGGAGGATAGCTTAATTTATAAATCAGCTGCTAAAGATCCTTTCAAGAGCTCAAGTAAAATTGAAAATGAGATTTCATCGGATTTTGGTATTAATATATCGTCCAGGACAATAAGAAGACGTCTGAATGAGAAGAACTTACGTGGGTGTATTGCACAACGTAAACCACTTGTGTCAAAAAAAAATATTAAATCCCGACTAGCGTTTTCAAGAGAAAATCTCAATAAGCCGATGACATTTTGGAAAAATATACTTTGGAGCGACGAGTCGAAGTTTTGTCGCTTTGGTTCTGATGGAAAACAGTACGTATGGCGTCCTCCAAACCTGGAGCATCACCCAAAGTACACCCTTAAAACGGTTAAGCATGGTGGTGGAAATGTCATGGTGTGGGCAGCATTTTCCTGGCATGGTGTAGGTCCCATTCAGAAGATTATCAATAAAATGGACCAGCATATTTACAAAAACATACTGACAAGCATCATGATACCATTCGCTGAAGACAACATGCCTCTAATGTGGAAATTTATGCATGATAATGACCCTAAGCACACTTCACGCCTAGTGAAGAGTTGCTTAGAGGAAAATAATATCACAGTTCTGAAATGGCCAGCTCAATCCCCGGATCTCAATCCAATTGAGAACTTGTGGAATGATGTTGAGGAGCATGTACGAGCAGTAAAGCCAAAAAATTTGACTGATTTATGGGAAGAAATTCAAAAGGCTTGGTATGCCATTCCAAAGGAGCGCTGTATGGCCTTAGTTGAAAGTTTACCCAGGAGATGCGCTGCTGTGATTCAAAATAAAGGATTTCCCACCAAATACTAATATTGTTTTATGAAGCTGAGCTTTACTTTTGTGAATTAACTTTTATTTTGCCTATGTCCTAAATTCATGACCAGGCTTAAACTTGTATTAATCTGTATAATATGTAAATAAAAATTGGAAACTAAATATAGGTAACAAACTATTGTTGATTTTTTTTCATAACATTACTAGGATCTTTAAAAAATAACATGGATCTAAAATTTGTTCGATAAGATGTAAAAATTATCAGAAATATATAAGTGAAATGTCGTGTCTTAAATTCGTGGCCACCACTGTATGTATGTATGTATGTATGTATGTATGTATGTATGTATGTATGTATGTATGTATGTATGTATGTATGTATGTATGTATGTATGTATGTATGTATGTATGTATGTATGTATGTATGTATGTATGTATGTATGTATGTATGTATGTATGTATGTATGTATGTATGTATGTATGTATGTATGTATGTATGTATGTATGTATGTATGTATGTTTGTATGTATGTATGTATGTATGTATGTATGTATGTATGTATGTATGTATGTATGTATGTATGTATGTATGTATGTATGTATGTATGTATGTATGTATGTATGTATGTATGTATGTATGTATGTATGTATGTATGTATGTATGTATGTATGTATGTATGTATGTATGTATGTATGTATGTATGTATGTATGTATGTATGTATGTATGTATGTATGTATGTATGTATGTATGTATGTATGTATGTATGTATGTATGTATGTATGTATGTATGTATGTATGTATGTATGTATGTATGTATGTATGTATGTATGTATGTATGTATGTATGTATGTATGTATGTATGTATGTTTAAAATAAACATTTTTCTGTGTATTTACTTATTAAATTTTTTTTTAGTTTTTGGTCCATAACTCTGTTGTTTATGAACAAATTAACTTTCTGTAAAAAACTGAAATTTTATAAAAATATTTATGACCAACCCGTTTAAACGCGAAAGCCGTAGCTTATATAGGAGCTTCAAAAAGGCAATAAAACGCGTTTTGGCCGATATCTGGAATATAGTGGACCGATTTTTTTTTTCACAAAAAAAAAAAAAAAAAAAAAAAAAAAAAAACTAAGAAAGGTTTTGAATTTTTCGTGCAAAAACGAAATCGCTATATTTTATAGGAGCCGAGAAAAGCCGACAGAAAACACGATTTTTCGGGAGTATCTTCGGCCGATATCTCAGTTATTTATCAACCGATTTTGCTTGATTTTATTAGCGATTTTCTAAGGAATATTTCTAACAATTTGATATATAAAACATATATATCCGATAACTGGGGCTTTCTAAAAACTGATTTCAACAGACGGACATCTTTATATCGACTCCACTATCAATAAGGATCGAGAATATATATACTTTTTGGGGTCTTAGACGAATATTGTAGAAATTACAAACGGAATGACAAACTTATATATACCCTTTACACCTGTGGTGAAGGGTATAAAAATAGGTAATGGAACTGATTTATTCGTTCGATAATTTTGTCTAATTAATTCGGTAATAGAAGTCAAGATATATAGTTTTCCGTATTGAAAATATTGGTTGTTGTAATTGATATATTATTCAAAACTCATATTATGATAAACAACAATATTTGTATTAAGTCACAGCAAACGATATTTTAATTTATGAATAAAGAAAAATTTAAAAAGTTGGTGTTCACAACTTGACATTTGTTTTTTAATTAAATTTATTTCCTCAAAATAATTTGTGAATATTTAAAAACTACAGGACAATATAGAACATTAAATTTATATTATACAGATTAGCAGTTAATAATAAATATCAATCAGTAAATGAGTAAGATAACAAATATAATGCAGGGAAAAAGTTCATATCTAATGTTGCCTATTCAATACATTTAGTTGCTGTGTTAAAACATGGATAAGTACATGTAATAGTCCATTTTGGATGTTTTAAATTATTGCAACTTCTTAGCTTGATCACTGTTAGCAAAATGAAATCCAAGAATCGTTATCTGCGATTAAAACTGTTGTCTGTTTGTATGCAAATCCATTGGTATCTGTTATAAAGCATCAACTAACAACAATTTTGTTATGGAATTTAAGAAAATTCTTCATAAAACGGTTGTATGTACCATATAAATTCAGTTATTACAATAGAATTAACAGATAATACATAAAACCGATAAAATTCGATTGGAAAAAATTTCGTTGCTACAAATTATCTGAATCTGTTTTCTTTGTGTATTTTTGATTTGCTTTAGTTTCATCAACCATCAATTTGTTAAATAGCTACATATGTTTCTTTTTTGTAATTGAAATCAAATTCCCGATTTATAAGAAAAATCTTCTAACATAACTTAAATTTTATTTTATTTTATTTTTTTTTTGTAAATAATCATAAAAATTAAAACTATTATTAGGCCAAGATTTATGTTTTCAATTTAAACACAAATCCCTTTAATAAACAATTTCTATTTTTCTTAGTTTTTCTCAAAAAATTCTAAACATCATAACAATTTAACAATGCCAGATGTTAATTTTAAAATGAAATTTTAAAATTACTAACCCACCTCAAAAGAAATTATTGAAATGCATACAAAATTGTTGCTACAAATTCATAAATATTGAAAATTTTATTGATTAGTTTTTAAAACATAAATGCAATAAATGAAAAAAACCTTGTCAAATTTTCATTTCCTTAGGTCAGGTTTTTTTTTTCTACAGATTGGCTTTATTTTTTTCTATACTGTTTAACTGAAAATAAAACAAAAACACTTATGAAATACATAATTTTTTTTTAAATTTTACTGATGAAAAAACTTTCCATTTGACATTTCCTTTATGTATGCATTTTTTAGAAGAGTTCTAAAAATAAGCTAAAAATTTTTTTCTATGCTTCTTCCAAAAATTAGGTCAAAATTGTTATGATTACACATAAGAAAAAAATATTTACTTTAGAAATATATAAGAGGCATCAAGCAAAACTACACCTCATCATGTAGATACATTTACACACACTTACTTGGGTCTATTATACACATAGATACATACATACATACATAAATATATTTATTTATATATTATCTACAATAAATACAATACCAAACAGTTCTTTCACTAAAAACGACACTCACATCTGTAGTGTGAAGTGTAGTTAGAGTATAAAAGTAAAGGCAAACATTTATTTATGTAGATTTTTTAGGGTGAGCCGATCGAAGAGTTTTGTATATTAAACTGTGCAGAAAATTGAAGATCATAATCTGGGGGGGCGATATCTTTTTAACTGCTATTGCGTTTACACGCGCTATTATTGCAAATAAAAATAACTTTCAATTAAATAAATTACTGTTTATACACAAATTGCATAAAGAAATATATTTTCTTATTTGTTGTGGCAGATGGGAAAAATACAACTATTATTATCGAAACTTCTATCAACGTAAAAGGAAATGGCAACGCCGCACAGTGCTTTGTTCCATAGACAAAAATCAAAACAAAAACATTTCTCAAATTGAGTTGACATATACGTTTTTGGAAAGGTAACAATATAGATCATATAATTTAAAAAGATTTTTTTGGAAAAACTTATTTTTGTGGCTACTAGAGGGCGCTAAAGTCAGAGAATTTAAAGCCAATATTAATGAAACAAAAAGCTGGTTTTAAACTATTTTAGGAAAAAAATTTTCAAAAATTCGTTTATTGATGCAATGCGTCGAAGTTTCGTTTTTTCAATACCTCGGAATATTGTTAAATTAAAACTATTATTATCTTTTAAATATAGTGTTTCGAATATATACATATTATTGCTCAAATTTACACATATTTTTTACTTAAACCCTAAAAATTCCTTAAATTTGATGAAGGATATAAAAAAATTATAAAAAATTATACAATTTTTTTTACGGTTTATGTAAGTTTTTACAGTTATTTAATAGATTAAAAAATAGTTAGAGCCTATTTTTTGCCACAACTTTAAAAAAAGTTTAATTGAAAAAGTTTCTTATTTTCCGTTTTTACTACAACTTTAAAGTGTTCTCAATGTTGACGTAATTTATTTTGCTAAATTAAAATAAAATAATTATAAAAATTATTCCGAAATTTAAAAAACAACTAAGGAATAGAAAAATATATCTTTTGAACCTAAAACATTACGTTAAAAATCCTCCTGATGACGCTCATTATGGAGCATTTTTAAATTTTATTACAAAAATTACATGAGTTCGATGGAGTATTAAAAAAAATTATAAAAAATTATAAAATTTTTTTTGCTTGATTCTAAAATTTAGTATTGTTTTTTAATATAAAAAATAAGACTTGCGTCCTATTTTTTGCCACAACTAAAAAAAATAATAATTCAAAAAATTTATAAATTTCCTTTTATTACACAAAAGTCAAAAAATGTTTTATGTTGAAATATTTCGTGTTGTTAAATCGACATTGCTTTAAAATTTAATAAAATATTGAAAACTAAAAAAATATAACATTTTTGGATAGGAAATCGGTCGAAATTAGGCAAATTAATGATTTACTGAACATAAAATATGGGAGCAGAAATTAAAATATTTAAAAATTATAGGGCTTGGAGGAGGTAGGTATGCCCTTGCTCCTATTAAATAGAATATTGTCTGACCCATAGAAAACCCATTTCCAATAGCTATCGTAAACTTTGATACTGTTTTGACCAGTATTTTGGAAGAAAATGCGTTTACACATTTCAGAATATATGGGAGGTAGGCGTGTTCTTGCTCCGATTTTTTCAAAACTTTGTATATATTTACTTTAGGTCTAAAGTAATATATGTGCCAAGTTTCAATTTGCTACGACAACTGCTTCTATTTTTGTCCCATCGTTGTATGGGATCAAAGCACTGTGCGCCGTACGATTTATACATTTTTTTACACCAAGGGTTTCCACGCAAACATTTTCAGGAATTTTTCATTTTCCCGCGGATCAACTTTTCAAATTTTACGTTATATGGGAGGTGGGCTGTAAAGTGTGTGACAACGCCCATTTTTTGTTTCCGAATTAACATTGATCCTTGAACTATTTTTAAAAAATTTCGTAGACATTTGACCTAATATAGGCGGTAAACAAACCTTATGTAAGATAAATATTTGAGCCGAATTTTGTTCCCCTAGCTTGTCCCGTTCGAGCCCTATACTGCTTTCAGCAAACATACGGTCGACAGACAGACGCACGGACATAGCTAGATCGACTCAGAATCTAACCAGGACCCGGAAAATATATACTTTATGGGGTATTAAATGTTTTTTTTAATATGTTACATACGGAATGAAAATATCAATATACCCCCCATCAGCAGGGTCTTCAATAAATATCGTTTCACCCAGCGCATAATATATCCAGAGCACTACTACGATCTTTCCGATTCAATTCAGTTCGTTTGCTTTTAAAACCAATCTACTTGATATACTTCATCAATATCATTATTTTAGTATTTCTTGTATTCGGCATGACTCATGATCGAGCAAAGCTATTCTTCATTTTCATATTTTTATGTTCATCGAAATCGCCATTATAAAATTGTCTAAACTACTCGCGAAAAGCTGTTTCAGCAAAAAGACCAAAATACGATAGCTTTTCGTATCCCTTTTCTTAAAAACAAATTAATAAAGTAAAACTTCTCTATCAGCCTCCTTTTCTTGGGAAACTCTTACGAGTACTAGACAATATACACAAGAACTAACTTTATTAGATATTTTCATAACTCAATTGGTTATTGGATCAGCTTTGATCTCTTACTCGGACAAAAAACGCTAACAAATCTATATTCTATTTTAGATCTCTGCGCGAACCCCATTAAAATGTGATCACTCGCGGTTTGTCCGATTTGGACACCAAAGAATCACCAATGAAACACCAAAAGATTCAGAAGAGAATTGCCTTGAATTAGTATAAGAAAAAACTATTTTAATGCAAGAATGAAGTTTATTATTTTTTTTTTTTTCTTAAAAGTTCCTCAAAATGATTAAATCGACTAAAATGTAAAGTTTTTAATCATTTATCATAAAGCTAGAAATACAATGAATAAAATAAGCCATATATCATAAAAATGTATGCATAAATCGTTGATTCTATTCACAATTTATAACTTGAAAACCATTTGAATGGTCATCTATTGGAGTTTAATTTATATAAGTTTGACAAACTCTTATCGAGTAATATAAGTGCGACCGCAGAATAAGGTGGTCATATTAGTCCAGCCTATAAAAACATCAGAACGCTATTTTGTGCGGCCTCCTTCCAAAATTTAAATAGTATACTCCTCTGCTATGTGAGACTTTATTTAAATCCAACCAGCCGATTAAAAGTTATAGATTAAATTCTAAAAAAATTCGATCTGCTCTACTGTGGTTTGGTCGAAGCATTTTTAATTGGATACAGAGAATACATTTTCGTTGTGGTAACCGAATTTTTAGCCAATCGAATTCGTTCGGTTACACGTACCATTTCAAAAACGGTAGTGATGATTGAATATTTTATTTATGTGTATCAAATAATTGGTGTTTTAATATTTTTAAGTTAGAATGCCTGAAATTAATAGTAGATATAACTGAAATATTATCCAAAAATTCGGTTCCTAAATTAGAATTTTTAAATAAATAACAAAATGTCAAAAACGTAACATATATTTTTATATTTTACTGATACAACAATAAAACATTAATGTGCATAATAAATTATTAATATTTGCATATTCATGTTTATAAAGAAGATACGGATGGACTTCCTGTTATTCTTAAGCGTTTGGAACTACCGAACATGATGTAATATGAATTTCTTTAAGAATTATAATAACATTTAACTTACTCGCATAACTTTCGTAATTGGTTTACACTAGATCATCATTAGCTGCACTTTTTTTTCGCAGTTTTTATTTATATTTTATAATATTTTTCTTTTTTAGTTTTTCTTTTTTTTTTTAATTATACAAATATGAATTCGTTTGGCCGAATAGAATTCTTTTGTCTGTGGTAACCGAATTTTCTAATTGTTAGAACCAAATAATGTATCATGTAAACAAATTTTGATTGCACTACCAAAATGTTTTTATTTTAGTGAATTTAAAAGAATTTAATTAATTTTTCTGTGTGCAAGAGTATAATATATTTCTTGATTAAATACAATTAAAAAAAACTCGCGTCACATTTTTTTATAAATCGATAAAAATTAAACATTTTCTGAAATTCACCATTTTCATCCAATGCTGGATGTAGGGCGCAAACCCATTTATGAAGCTTTATCTTTTAAAATGTATAGAGATTTTTATTAAAATAAGGGACTTATTATATGAAATAAAGTCGAGGCAACAAATTCAAAATTCAATTGTCAAGCACTTACTTTATATTTCACTATAACTCGAGAACGGTATGAACGATTTATATAAATGATACACCAAAATATGTGGAATAAAATTAGCTCTACTATCAAATTTTTATCCGCTCAATAGTTTAGAAGATATTTCGAAAAAAGCGTCAGAAAAAAATTTGTTCATGCTAAATTCAAGATTTCTTTGTTTTAATAAAATTTCTTTTTAAAAGTGAAAACATCAAAAATTTTTCATTTAATCATCTTTATCTCAAAGCTAGTAAAACTACGAATAAATAAAGCCACGTATAATAAAAATTGATGCACAAATCTTGACAGCATTCACAGTTAAGTTAGGACACCCATACCTATAGTTAAGCGGAGATACATTAGTGGACAAAAAATTTATTTTTCGACTTAAATAAAAAAGTATGTGGATTAGATGGAATTTAATGTGCTAAATAACAATCAGCTTTCACATTTTTTCTATCACGTATTGATTTTTATTTATGGTCGTTACTACTATGACCCCACCTTGTATAACTCGAGAACGGTTTTTCTTATTAAGATAAATTAAACCTCAATATATGCGACTTAAATTATCTTTGAGCTGAATTCACATAATTTGTTGTTTAGTTATTATTTCCGTAGTAATTCCGTAATTAGTATCAAAAAAATTATTATTATTATTTTTTTTTTTTGGAAAATGGTGAAAATTTTGATCCAAAACTCTGAAATTCTTGAGCGAATGAAAAATATTGTTGACACACCTTGTGGAGGTTCTGGCATTCGAATAAAAATCCGTATCAAACACTACTTAATGTGTGATCTTCGTGAAGATTATCTTCAAGCTACAACAATCTGTATTGATGGTTGTTATAGAAACTTAGTGATTTCATCGATATATTCACCCCCGCGATTTTCAATTTCAGAAAATCAATATGAAAATTTTTATAAATCACTAGGACTTCGTTTCCTGGCAGCTGGCGATTATAACGCTAAGAATACATTCTGGGGATCACGACTTATAACCCCTAAAGGTCATGTTTTGTTTAATACAATTACTAAAATGGGTTTGAATGTTATTTCGAGTGGAGAACCAACATACTGGCCTACTGACCCAAATAAAATACCGGATGTCATTGATTTCGCTGTTTCGAGGAATTACGAGGATTAGTACACTTGCTAATCCATGTAAAATCATCATTAGAATTATCTTCAGATCATTCACCCAATTTTGTTACTATTTTGAACCCTCGAGAAACTGTATACCCCACTGGTATCTCAGCGATATCAAACACAAGAATAAACTGGTTGAAATATAGAAAATATATAAGCAATTCAGCGCTTTTCGCGCTAGATTTGGCGCTTTTCAGCAACCTAAAAGTCGCATTTTATTACATCAGCGCTTTTTCTTAAAAAGGCTCTAAATTGGCGCGTTTTGTGTTCGGTTACTTTTAGTTGCAGATTTTAATCATGTTTTTCCAATTTTTTACCTACGCAGAAGTAGTAATTGTTAATTTTTCTGAATTTTAAAGACAAACAAGTAGAATCTGTTGTTTTGATGCAAAATATAAAAAACAAGGAAAATACAGATTTTATTTAATTATTTTTATAAACATTTTAAAAGGCCTAACTTATTTCAAATATATTTTGAAAGAAAAAGCACAACTCACTTGAAGTTTGATTTATTATTTTCATGTTTTTTAAGAAATTTTCTAGAATTTATAATGAAAATAATTTCTATGAAACATTCGCATATCAAAATACTGATTGTTCTTGTGTTGAAAAATTCTTATTTTAAATTCGTTTTATAGAAAGAACTGTGCAAAAGAAAATTGTGACTCAAATAATGTTCAAAAGACAAAAAATGTTCCAAAGAAAGCCAAATAGAATCAAAATGAAAATAAAAAAATCGAATGGAAAGTGGCCTTCAAGGCAACTAGGGAAGCCATGTTCATCACCCATTATAAACATTATCTCAAATTTCAGGAAGAAGCACTGGAGATGTCATAGTAAACATGCTTCGAACCTTGGGATATGAGTCATTTGGAATAATTTATTTAAAAACTACTCTGATTGTATTTATAAAGATAAAATAGCTTTATTTAAAAAAGTTTAACGATTTCCAATATCTTAAAACAATCCTGCAACCGTTTATATGAAAATTTATTTTATTAGATATTTAGAAAAATTAATTTTTGTTATCTAAAACACCAATTATAGCATTAATTTATTCCAATCTTAAATTACAGAAAAAAGCCCTAACATTACATTTATTTTCAAGAATTTCTGTAACAAAAAGCGTTAAGATAACATTCTAGGGATTAGGAAAATCCAGAAATAAAAATCAGAATTAGTTTCACTCCTTGTTTTGAAATAAAACTGCATAATAACTTTGTTTGTATCTAAAATTTCTTAGGTTTTATTAAGTTTTTTCCTTCTCCTGTAAAATGACCAAAAGTCGAAATACACATTTTCTATATTCTGCCATTGATATATATTTTGATTTCTATTTATTTTTATTTATTTTCAAAAATATTTTTATTTTAGATCACACAATTTCTATACTTAGGTAATGCTTAAGGGATGAAAAAAAAAAAAAACAAGTTGAAAAACATAAACTATTTTTTGTCACTAAGTTAGCAGTATAATGCCAGACCTAAGACCTTTAAACTTGAAGTTATTATTAAATGTATACCTTTCTTTGTATCTTAAATATTGATTTTATAAAATGTTCAAAATTGCATAAAACTACTAAATATTTGCACATGAACTTAAAATAACAAATATATACATAATAAGTTGTTTTCTTTTTAATAAAAAATACATATTTAACTAAAAATAAAAAAATAAAAATTATTTAAATATAATTTAGCGCGTTTTGATTCAAAAAAGTTGACAACGCTGTTCAAAGCTAAAAAACTTGTTTTAGCATAAAATATATTTTTGAAACATTTCGTTAAAAAAACGAATAGCATCAGAATGGGGTTGAACCGGCAACCTTCTGATTGCTAATCCTGCGCTCTAGACAACTGATCCATGTGATTGTAACTTACTCTGCAATTATACTATTGAGTACTTATTTATGTAATGTAGAGAAGGCAAATAATAATGACGCCTACTTTCCAGGAAAGTACTTTAATAAGTAGTCGTCATTATCGAAAACAAAAAAGTTTTTGCTGGGAATTAAGTCGAAATTACTACAAATTAACTGGTTAATTGGTAGAAATTCAAAATTAAGTCTAGATTGTAAACTGTTGATCTATAACTCAATTATAAAGCCTATATGGTGCTATGGTATCCAACAATGGGTACGGCCTCTGCTTCAACTATTGAAAAAATTCAAAGACTCCAAAATAAA
The DNA here is from genome assembly GCA_951394005.1 of Protophormia terraenovae. Taxonomy (NCBI): domain Eukaryota; kingdom Metazoa; phylum Arthropoda; class Insecta; order Diptera; family Calliphoridae; genus Protophormia; species Protophormia terraenovae. Next base: position 91,675,872 of record OX596075.1, read on the forward strand.
ATACTACGAATGATAACAGCAGCACCCTGGTATGTGAAAAATTATAAAATTTACAAGGACCTCAATGTCCCTATTGTCAAAAATGAAATAAGTAAACACGCAGAATCGTATTTGAGGAAGCTTGAAGTACACCCAAACCCACTTGCTCGAAATATAATAAGAAGCAATGGCTACAACCGTTTGAGAAGAAGGAACACAACAGACCTCCACAGAAGCTAAAACCTTTGGATAAATAAAGTTTTTTTCGTCCGACAGTGGTTAGACATTATATAATTTCAGATTTAGATTTAAGATTTGATTACTTATTGTTAGTTCACATAATATCGTGAAGATCCAATAAATAAATATAAATGAATTAAAAAAACAAAAAAAACCTTGAAGACAATTTCCGTGTGCATATTTTGGTGTATAATATATCGTGTAAACGGTTCTTGAGTTATAGTCAAAAATGTACAAACCATTCTCGAGTTTTATAGTGTGACCGCTGAATAAGGTGATGATATAAGTTATGCCCATAAAAAAAATCAGTACGTGATAAAATAAAAGTGAAAGCAGATTCTTATTTAACTCGTCAAAATGCATATAGTCCACCTATTTATTAAAAAAAAAAAATTTTTTGCCCACAACTGTATTTCCACACAATTGTATGTAACATGGGTATTTTTACTTAATTGTAAATAAAATCAAGATTTATGCATCAATTTTAAAGATACAGATGATAAATTGAAACATTTTTATGTTTTCATTTATTGAAAGAAATTTTAGTAACAAAAAAATCTAAAATTTTGCATAAAAAAATTGTTTTTTTTTTTTTGGATATTTATTTCAAAATAACTCCGAAACTGATGATCACATAAAAAATGAAGTTTTGGTGATATGAAAATAATTTTAGTCCGCATATTTTGGTGTATCATTTATGTGTATCTTACACACTGTTCTTGAGCCTCACTATGAGCGAAATATTAGACACGCCCAAAAAAAAAAAAAAAAAAAAAAAAAAAATCCAGATCTGATAGCAAAAAAACTAATAGCAGATTCATGTTTAGCACATCAAAATTCATCAAGTCCAATTATTCATCTTTGGTGGAGGATTTTTTTGTCGACCGGTGTTATTGGGATGTAATTGGGAAGGAATAGTTAATTAGAAATTACAGTTTTGTTTGCAAAATATCATTCATAGAGTTCAAACAAGATTAAATTCAATATTTGTCCTTTAGAAATCATCAGGAATGACCAATCTTGAATTGGTCAACAAAAATAACTGCCAGCTAAAAATTAAAATTTTAAAAACATGATAAATGTATTTTAAACCAAATTGCAGACCACAATTGTATTTGAAGAAATTATTTTAAATACAAATTTTAAGAAAAGTTTGAAATAGTTCGAACATATGTACATAATACATATAAAGTTAAGAATTGTTTGTTTGTAAAATTATTTATTGAACACCCTAATTTCACAATATTCATGCTCCACACATGATGCTTTAGGTGTGATTTTTATAGAGTGTTTGAATGTGTTTTTTCTTATATTTTGTTTCCTTAATTTTTTATTTATAATTTTATTTCATATTATCGGCCGTTGCGTATTGCTGTTGCATCTTTATTTCAAGTATTTTTTTTTTTTTCTTTTCTTTAAATTGAAAATTAAGAAAAAATTTACAACTGAGCAGCTAGTGATGAATATTGCCACTTTAAATTAATAATATTTTTTATTTTTTTTTGAGTGCAAAGCTTCATGTACTTAAATACATGTATTTTGTTGCAATAATACTTTGTATTGCAAATTTACATGAATTGTGTTTAAAATAAAGCAAATAGAAAAAAGGGAAAAAAAAAATAAAAATCTTGGAATTTTTAATTCAAGAGAAATTTGAAGTAGAATAGAAAAAAAAAAAAATTGCAATGAATTTTAAAATATAAATATTAGGAGAAATAATAATTGTCGAATAAATGAATGAAGGTATAAAAACTAGTAGTTCTAGAACTTTAATATGAAACAATGAATCCTTATATCTTAGCAGTCGTTTATCGATCTAAGATTTTAACTTCGAGGAAGTTTATAAAAAATTTACTTATTAAATTTTGAGTTTTATATTCAACGATTTTTTTTCTCCCATTTTGCATTCCTTTGCTTTTAATTTTTTTTTTCTAAAAATGTAGCAATTTTTTTTTTTTTTTTTTTAATATTCATTTTAATTATTATTATTTCTTATTATAAATTATTAATTCATGGCGATTTTAATGTCCAAATTTCAAAATTACATACAAAAATCTTGGCCAATTTATAAAAAGGCAAAATGAAAATAACATCGAATAATTTTCTAAAAATAATTTAATTAAATAAATAAAAAAACAAAAACAATAAATGTATGTGTACTGAAAGGGGGTGGCAAGTGTTGAAACACCTACAATCTTATAGGTATTTATATGAAGAGCGTGTACTAATGAGTTTTTCTTTTTTATTTTACGAAAATATTACATACAAAGTAATAGTTACAGTTAAGACGAACAAATTAGAAGAGTTTAAAAATTATCTTTGGATAAATAAAATAAGTAATAGAAAATTAAATTAGCACATCAAATTACAGCATATCAAAAATATTAAAAAACTGGATATGTTTGATATTCCCTAAAATTGTAAAACTATTTAATTAAAAATTAAATAAAAACCATGTTTATTTTTATATTGCACAGAAAAAATATGGTATATTAAAAGATTCATCAAAGATAGAATCTAGTCCAATTATTTTTTTAATTGTATTAATTATTAAATTAATCAAAATTTAAATTTTCTAATATTTATTTCTTACTAAAATTAGGCTTTTAATTATTTTCCTAATTTTATGAATTAATGAATTAATCAAATATAAATAAATGTAAGTAATATTTTGAATAATTGGATATACACATTTTTTAATAGGTTGAATTTCAATTAATAGAATAATTGCATATGTATTATACTTAATTGAAATTAGATTTTAGATTTTTCTTTGTAAAATTTGAATTTAATTTGTTAGAATACTTTGATTTTGAATAATTTATTTAATTTTATTAGTAATAATTTTAAAATTCTGATTAAGAATTTAATTGAATTTTTTTCGAATATATTTTTTTCCTGTGTATGTTTATATTTTCTTGCATACACAGACAAAATTCACGAATTACTAAATATATTAGTAAATAATTCATTTAATTAAGAACTTTTTTAAATTTTCATATATAATGATTTGTAAGGCCATACCAAAACGGGGCCATGTACTATGAAAACCAATCAAACACTTTTATCTTTATCCTATCAAGTTCTTTACAAGGCACAGTAGAAAAGAATCCAAATTTTTCGGAAATAAATCTGTAAATTCTAATCGGCTTAGATTTATATAAAATTTCACATAGGCATAGAAGGGAAATGTAAAATTTTAAGTAAGGAAGGGGGCCCACATAACCTTCAGAGGTGGTGCTATTAATGATCAAATTAGGGTACCACTGATATAGATTTTTTTTTGTATTTCTTATCCGATTTAAAATGTTTTTAGCCCTTCATAATCTATTTTATATAGTTATAATTTTCAAGTTATTTGCATTTGAAATTTTAACTATCTCAATTTCGCAAAATATTGGTCCGGTGTTTTCAACATATATACAAATAGTCTTGTCCGATTTTGTAAAATTTTTACCCAATTGGTTAAAGAACAAAATTATGTATTGAATGCTTTTATTACACATAAAATAATTTAATATGTTCTGAAAGGTATCTTCACAAAAATGACTTAAAAATTTAAAGCAATTCCAAATACCTAACAGGACTATGTACAAACCTTTCCGAATTTGACTTATTTCTTTTCTTTTTTTTATTCAATTATTTATTCGTACATATAATACTATTATAATATGGGCCTTGTGGCAAGTAGGCATTTTGTGGCAAGTTGGCAAAAAATTACATTAATTACATTATTAATACATTTATATAAAAATGAATCAACATTTAAATTACACTAAATGTATGAAACATCTTTAACTTAGAAGCATTTTAATCTGGTTGATTAAAAAATGTTTACATACGACTTAAAAAAGGTTATTATCAGGGAAACCACAAATATGCATTTGTATGTTTTTTCCTGGATGTTCAATGAAGAAATCGATTAAATATTTATACGTTTCAGATTAAATAAATCATTTTAGCATCGATTTGTTAGTGCATATTTTAGCATATTTTACTCTTAACGGCATATTTTTGCATTTGGCGATTTTTAATGCGTATTTATAGCATATCTTGTTATTTTCAGGTCATACTTAACCCTTTTAGATAATTTTTGGACATTTTAAGGATAAACGTCAATGAAATTTTGACAAATGATATAAATTATCCTAAATTATAGATTTTCATCCAAACACCAATTTCGAAAATGTTATCGGTTACGATATTTTGGCGATCAAGATTAAACCTTTGGTAAGATCATGTAAGAGTTTTTAACGAGTTAAAATTTTATGACCTTTTTTTTTTTTTTTTTTTTGAATTTTCTTTAACAATTGGGTTTCAATAAAATCAACTGCTGAAACTAAATTTTGATTTTAGCCAATATCTAAAATCCCAAAGGCTTGTTCTGCAAACCTAATGTAGTTTAAAAAACTCTAAAGTGTTTCAAAGAATTTGCCAATGTTTTTTTTTTTTTTTTTTTTTTTTGTTCTAAACCGCAATAAATGAGAAGTTTATGGGCAATTTTAATGATAAAGTAAATAATCGCTGAAAAATTTCGTTAAGATATCTTAACAAACCAGGATTTTATTAGAGATCAAATAATTAATCTTTCTCTAAAAACCAATTTTCTACAAAAATTTTATTTTAGATCAAAAGTCAGATTAACTATGAACTTCATCTTCTTCAGAAAAACTTATCTGTCATTTAGATCATAAAAGGTTATACATATTTCATTCTTGAAATGAAAAAAATCATAATTTTGAGTTATTATAAAAAATTATCATAATATTTTCTTCCATAGAGTTTTGGTCCTTCGAAGAACTCTTTAGAGCATTTTTGTGAACAAGTTTTATACCCAACATCAAAAAATTATAGGGGATACATTGAGTTTATCATTCCGTGTGTAACATGTCGATATAAACATCTGAGTCTCCATAAAGTATATATATTCTGAATCTTTGTTTAAATCTATGACGATCTAACGATGTCCGACAGTCCGTACATCTGCCTGTCTGTTGAAAGCAGGATATCTGAGGAGCACGAAATTTGGCTCAAATATTTATCTTAAACAATGTTTGTTTAGTAAAATCGGTTTATAAACATAAAAGTTATCGTCCAAATTTTAGAGCAACAGGGTATCAAATATTTCCCATTTTAAAACAGATTCAATTTTAAGAATTTCATAAACGTAGCACAAAAGATAAAAATTTCAATTTTTGAAATCAAATAAATACCTATATCTTGTATAAATATTAATTTTTCAAATAAAATTTCTAGAAAATTAAAATCAATTGTAGTGTTTATGAGTTCGTGATATTTCCTTTATTTATCTGATCAATTACTGCTATTATGGCAGATATTGTCCCAACATATAATAACTTTCGAAAACTTTTAGCGTCATTTATGTAATTTATTTTCAAAAAAATATCACAAGACAATATTTTAAATAATTTAGAAAATGTAGCGATTGTAGCATATTGTTATAGTGTCATCTACCAGTATCCAGTTCGATGGGCCATAATTAAGCAGAATTTCCCAGCAGTTTATTTAGAGACAAAGTGTGCGCACAAAAGTTACAATTTGTAGTTGTTGAGATGATTGTGTATGTAAAAAAGTGCCACCTCGTATTCGTGGAAGTGCCTATTGCCATTTTATTTAACCTTTGGTAGTCGTGGAGGTGATTGTATTAAAATAAGTGACACCATGTAGTCGTTGAAGTGGTAATTGACTTCCTCCTAGGACAAGCCCATGTTAAAGCGATTAGTCACGTGAGTAACAAAGTGGTACCCTAATGTAGCCGGTTAGGTTACTTGTACGCAACAGCCACCATAGACTGCTGGATTGATACTTATATGATATACCTTTATTTTGTGCTACTACACACTTCGCCCACATTCATGGACCTTTTTACTTTTCATTACCCCTATAATTTTCCTCTTACTTGTATAATTTTCTCGACACGCGTTATCATATCCATACATATGTACTTATTTACACACATGTGTATTTAAATAAAGAAAAATAATCACACATAAAAATTCTAGACCTTTTCAAGTAAATTTTGTGTGTAAAATAAGAAAATTCATAATAAAATAAACGTTTACAATTTCTAACAAGAACATTAATAATGAATTAAAATATTTATGCATTAATTTTCTTTATTATAAATTTTATTAAAATTGCTGATCTAGAAATATTTGCATATAGAAATTTTGCAAAATTTGTCTTCTTAAAAAAAATAAAAAAATATCTGTATGTGTCATTTAAAATTAAATGCAACAACAAACAGATCGCCTACATTTATAAAAATCAAAATCTGTATATTATAACAGAAATTAATAAATAAGACACGATATTATAAACATTTATTAAACAAAATACATATAAAAATAAAATTATTATATTTTGCCTTAAAACTCAAACACACACGTTCTGACGATTAATCATCACAATATTTTTGTGCTTAATAAGCATCTTATTTCTATTTTATGTACATATATTTTTTTAAAGGTGTTTCAATAAGAATTTTCAATATTTCAACAAAATATTTGTTTTAATTAAGAATTTTTCAGTTTTTAGGTGGATATTTTTAAATAAAATGACAAAATTATTTATTTTTATAATATTGAAGATTGTTTATAGATATTTGGTTTAACTAATAAGAATTATTAAGTAAAAATATATTAAAAATACTTAAACGCACTAATTTAAAATTTAGTAAAAGCTTTAGCAAACAAACAAAAAGCTTTTTGTGTTGTACTGATCGTGTGGATGAGTAGCGAATTCCACTACCCTGGACATGTAGGTAAATTTTGAAAAATAGATGGCGCTTTAATATTTTTTCTGCTTTTAAAGTAAAACTTCAAACTTTTATTTGAATATCTAAAGCTTTTGGAGGAATAGTTTAGATCTGAACCCCATTAAAGTGAGAATATACTCCCAAAAAGTTTAGAAAGCAATCATTAAATATTCTTCTTAAAGTCTATACAGCGAAAACATATATGAATTTTATTTTCATATTAAATTTTTAATTTTTTTTTTAAGGATTTCAAAACACATAATATAAACACATAATATAATTTAATATTTTTAAAAAGAAAAAAAAAGGCCCACATGATATTGGGAAAGGTCATCTGATAGGAACAAAAAGTTAAACTTAATGCGGAGTTGCAAACATATAAAGTTCAAAAAATTCCAGACAGGAATGCAGGAATGAATAGGGCACGGAAATTAAAATCAAATTTCATACAAAAATGTTTATGTTGTATAATGGACGACGAAACGTATGTGCTGGCAGAATTTTTGTAACTTCTTGGTCAAAATATACATCAAAGAATGTTTGCAAAGGCTTATTCCATTCATAAGAGAGCACAATGTGTCCACGACTTGGCATCATGTCACTACGGTAAGAAAGCTCTGGCGTGGTCTCAAAACAATAACATAGTTTTCGTACCAAGAGATGTCAATTGACCAAATTGTCCGGAGCTAAGACCAGTGGAGAGATATTGGGCTCTTGTGAAAAGAACACAATTGAAGAGATTGGAGTTTAATTTATCTAAATTAGAAATATAGTTTATATTATACCAAAACTAAAGTCAATTTTAAGGAATTGATCTTGGACGACGACTACTTATGCCTTAGTTTATTTCAATAACAGGGCCACATTTATTAAAATCTGCATATTTTACTATAATATTTAACCTGAGTAAAATCATTTAATGATTTGGTACAGTGTTTAATACATCGTTTTAGATATACAAATCACATTCTTTAAGTTTTGTTAAAAAAATAAAAAATTAATAATAACTATCAAAAATGTTAATTTCATTAGGGGAACTATTGCACTAAATTTCTTATTTATATTTAATTTTTGAAACTTTGGATTTTATTGTTTTTCTACCTCAAGCTTATAAACTATACTTAACAAGTTTCTTTAAGTACTGATGTTTCTGAAGAAGATATCCAATTTAAGATATTTTTTTGCAAAAAAGATTTGTCCTAAAAATAAAATTAATTTTCAGATCTCTACTTGAAGTACAAACTAAAAAATTGGAGTACACAGGTATGTTATGGAAAACAATATCGAAAACAAATCAATTTTAAATCGAAAAAATGTGTGATGTATTTATTAAGGCGACTCACTCCCTATGTAAAGAAAAAAGTTTGTTTTGTTACCCCCATCTAAATTTACCTTGATATGTTTTATGATGTTCCTCAAAATATTTTGGTTCTACTGCTGACCGTTCGTGAGCTGGACCATTTTTCCAAGAGGTATTTTTTCCAGTCTTTTTTAATTTTTTTGTATTTTCTCATTTAAAAGGTATTTGGAAGGCGCGTCCATTGGTATATAAAACACATCCAAGGGTGACCTCAATATTTTTTAATTCCACAAAACATACTATTTTTTAAGGTTTTTTCAAAATATAGCTTGTTATTTTTAATGAAAATTTTAATTTTTACTTGCTTTTAGGTATGAGCTGCTGGTGACTGTTCAAAATTTATTTCAAAATTCTTTCAATTTCGTGGTTTATCAGGCAGTCAAACTGATTTAAAATTTTACATAAACATAGTCAATATGGGTATCAAAATTCTTCTTTTGATTAGAGTAAAAATATTTACAAAAATTGCAATAATTAAAATGAAATCAATAAATAACATTAAAAGTGAATGCAAAAATCCGTAAAGCTATGATTCTAATGAAATTATCCAAATAACAGGTAAAATAATAGCTATGACTCTCTAAATAACTCAGTTAAGATTGAACAGGCTGTATGGTTAAATTGCACAAGTTTTGCGCATAAATTGAATCACAATAACATTTTTATAAAACATAATTTTAGTTTTTACATTTTCCGTTGATGTTTTTTGTTTCTATTTTAACATTTTTGTAATTTCCGTTAATGTGTTCATTTAAACAGTTAATTTTCAATACCAAACAAACCTTATATAAGACAAATATCTGTGCCAAATTTAGTCTCCCTACGTTGCCCCGTTCGAGCTCTATCCTGCTTTCAACAGACAGACAGACGGACGGACATAGCTAGATCGACTCAGAATCTAAACAGGACCCAGAAAATATATACTTTGTGGGGTCTTAGATGATTCCTTTGACATGTTACACACGGAATGACAAAATCAATATACCCCCCATCTTTTTGATGGTGGGTATAAAAATTGTATAGTATTCTATAGTCGGCATGTCATGTTAATTGGGAGATAATAATGTAATTATTACTTTGGACCTAAATGTTTCTTACAAATACATTTAGACCCTGTTATTAGAAATATTTCGTCGGAACTATGTGATGATTTATTTGTTATTATAAGGGGTCATTTCTGTAATGTTTGTAAAAAATGTGTTAAAAGTGAATTAAAACTTAAGATTTATAGATAAAAATGTTCTACAGAATTTTTCACCGTAAAATTTTACTATAGATCGCAGAAATGTAAAATATCTGTTGGAACATTTTTCCAAAAAAAGATAAACTATAAAATCTATCAAGTATTTTGTTAAAATTTTTTTATTTTTTAAAATTATTTTATTTTTCAGAGCATAGTTTAAGGCATTTACATACACAATGTGTCAATAAATTTCATGCCGACTATTGGATCATCACATGCAGAACACTGGAAAAATATTCCGACTATAAATACAAACGATTTTTTTTATAAAATGCAATAAAATGGCCAATTAAACATTTATTTCTTTGCAAAAATCTAGCAAAATATGAAAGAGTACCCTTTAATAAAGTGGTGCATTTGCTTGTAATCCAAAAATCATGAACACGTTCGGAAATAATAAACTTGAAAGTCAGAAAAAAAGTTAAACTGCCAACCACCGGTACACTTAAGCCCAAACTACAATAGCGCGTAGTCAGCAGCGCGTATGGTGTTGATTACATTTGGTCAGCAGCAGTTTGAAGTGCTGTTTCATTTAGCCCTGTTTCTAAATTCACTGCGCTGCATTCATATTGAGAGCGAGACAAAGAGAGTGAGCAAATAAATGAGAGGCTAAAATACACAAGTAGAACAAAGCTAGATGGTGGTTGTAAATTGTGGCTGCCTACGCTGAATTGTAATTAAAACGGCAGCAACATGTTGTACTGACAGTGATCAGCTGATAATTTTTGCTGATATTGTTGCTGACTACGAGCAGTGTTTAAAAGCAATGATTTGCTAAGGCTTTTTTAAATTTGCTTTTCCTACTGCTTCTACAAATTTCAAATTTTCTAGCAACAGCCACAGTCTTGCTTTTAATTTTATTCAAAAAATCCATTCAGCATTTTTAAGTATTAAAATTTTTGCCACGTGCTTTTTAAGCAGCTAACAGTAATAATAAATAGCCACACAAAAAGCAGTAACACGAAAATATTTCTCTTGCTTTTGCTTTTTTATTTTGCTAGAAATAAAAAGGTTAACTTCAAAAAAGCAAAAGGAAAAATTACAAAAAATGCTTTTTCAAAAAAGGCATCATAAGAAGTGCTCTAGCAGGCTAGTGAGAACACAATCAGTGCTGATAGAAAAACGACAAGGGTTAGTGGACACATGAACATGTGCTAGAAGCCGCTCGAACATTTGCTAAAAGCAGCATGAACAAGAGCTATTAGCCGCACGAACATGAGCTAAAAGCCACACAACCAAATATAGGTAGCCGGCTGAAAGGCACAGAATGAATTTACATTATATGTGCATAATGAATGCAATAAGAAATTTAAGAGAATTTATAAAACAAAAAATTCTTATGGTTTGGTACCTGCAATGCGTAAAAAAGATTTGAAAAACATTTGTATGTTGAAGTTTTCTGTCAAAAGAAAACAAGGAAATTCTTCTAAAAAATTATTTTTTTTACACTTATTTGAAAGTTGTTAATAATTTCTTCTTCAAAAGTGAGATCAAGTGTTTTAGCTAAAAACCGTACATTGTTTTTAAAAAAACTACAATATATTTTATAAACATATTCATATATATTTCAATAAAAAAGTTAACAAAAAAAAAAAAACGAATAATTAAAAAATATTGTCAAAACATTTAATAAAAAAATAGATATAAAATGTTCTTATTGGTTTGCACAATCATCTTCCATAAATATATTAAGTTCTGATACGGCATTATCCAGAAAATCAGGGTTTAGCTTTACTAGTAAAATATTCTCCAATGTATCTTGTTTGAGACGATTTCTATTATCGGCCAATACTATCTTTAATGTTGAAAATGCTCGTTCGACAGAAACCTGAAAATAGAGAATATAAAATAAAAATTAAGAGAATATTTAAACAAGAAATTCAAAGTATAACATTTTTGTTTCCAAAATTAAAATTTTACCTGTGTTGGAGGAATTCCAAAGCAAATGTTGCTCAGTGCATATAGCTCAGGTTCACTATATTTTCTTTCCTTCCAAAATTCTAAAACATTTGTCTTCAATTTTGTGTATGGAAGATTTAATTTTTCAATTTTTCTTATAATATTGTCGTTTTCTGCATTATTTGCGTTAAATATATTGTCCAGGAAATCATTTAAAATGTCATCATCTTCATGGTTTTCTTGCGTTGTTGTTATGAAATTTGGTGTTGGCTGTGTGTTGAGTTCGATTTTACATATAGATGTCAATTTGTCCCATAGCAATTTAAGGTATTCCACAGCGTCTTTTCTTTGGGTATCAATTAACATATGATGAAACCTTGGATCGAGGTAAAGACATGCTGCCAGAGCGTTATTAGAAAAAAGAGTGGTGGTTCGTTTTTCCATATTGTCTAATAGAAGTTTACTAATTTTGTATGATGATGCACTCTTGTTGACTTCATTTTCTTCAACAGTTTTTGATATCAGTAGCTTACATTTTAACCATTGTGCGTAAAAGTCGCCATAATGAAGTTGCTCTTCTTGAAATATGACAATTATGTTTTGAAGTGGCTTAAAAACAGTATAATATGAGGCCACAAAGTTCCAAAAGTCTTCATTTATTTCAAAATTCTCTTCAGATGATTTATTTGTTATTGATTCCACTGTTTCGACTATCTCTTTCGAATTTTGTATACACGAAATCATTAAATATGTTGATCCCCAACGCGTAGGACAATCCAGCTGAGGAATTTTTAATGACTTTAATTCAAATAAGTCTTTGTAACCATTTGAATTTTTTCTCAAAAACTTTACTAAATTTCTACACTGTCGAATATAACGCTTCATTTCAAAGTCTTTTGTTGCATCCAGTGCCACCAACTGTGCTGTGTGAGCTGCACATCTACAAACTATTATGTTTCCGACGCGTAGATCCATATTATTTTCAATTAAGGTAATGTTTTGAAAGTAGGTTTCATTGTTATAGTTTTCTTCATATTCTTCATCTTCAGAACATAAATGTGATAAAATTTTTGTACATTTCACCATATTACTGCCGTTATCACTTGTAATTGTTACAATTTGTTGTAAATTAATATCATATTTGTTCAATACGTTTAAAATTTCTGTTGCTAAATTTTTTGAAGTGCTTGAATTTTGGCCTTTTAACTCCACCATTCCAAGTATTCTAGATTCAATTTTATCACTTTTTATGTATTGAGCTGAAATTCCAAAAATATTTCTTGATAATCTTGTTGCACTGTCCACTTTAAGTGAGATCAATTTATTTTTACATTCACTTGAAATTGCATTTATTATATTTTTTGTCACTTCAGCAAGTGTTTTTTTGCAGTTATTTGCATTCAAACAAAATTTTTCTCCACTTTCTTTTTCGATGCCTTTACATATTGGATCTATTATATTTCTCATGTTATCCGAATTTAAAACATTAAATGGCACGGCATCCTCCGTTACCAATCCGATATATGATTTAATTAAAAGTTTTTTACTTATTTCGCACTTTATATTTTTCTTTTTGTATTTTTGCAAAGATGTATTATTCTTTTGATTAAAAACCACTTTATGAATTTTCTCCATATGTAATTTTAAATTAAACATTTTAACACTTTTAAATTCTTTTTTGCACAATTTACACACTGACATATTGTTGAAATTTTCATAATGTTCCTCGTACTTAAAACAACGCATTTTTAAATATTTTTAATGTTAAAGGTTTCACGTAAAAAAACGAACTATTAATATTCAAACAAGTGCTCTATATCAAGTGGCTTCAAAAAAGTCAAACTTTTACCTAACTATAGTATAACAACCCATATTACAGGAAAACTATTTTTATATTATTTTTATGTGATCAATTTCAAAAGAATTTCAAGTTTTTACAGGTATATACTAAATATTTTTATGAATGTATGCAGATGTTTCCGTATCATAAAAGGGTTTCTAATGATTTTAAATGACAAAATCATGAATGAAACATTTTTTATTATTTTTATTGATATATATAAATGTATAATGTAATTTTCCAAATTTGCATGGAATTACCTAGTATGTGCGATTTTACATTATATTTATTACCTGTAAAGTGTGCGTGAAACTATCAAGAAAGTGTATGCAGCAAATCAGAAAATCGATTAGGTAAATACATATGTTCTGCATTTCTTTAACAAGATCTAATAAAAACAGTTTTTTATGATTCAAACAAAAATTGGTTCTATTTTTTCCTTCATAATTCAAACAAAAAATGATTCTATTTCTATTATTAACTTCGAGGCTAAAACTTGCCATTTTCAAACAGAACTATTCTTGGATATTAACCGTGATTTTCAAATGCTAGAATTTTGTTTAACAAATGGCTTTTCATCAAACACACATTCAGGATACTGTTTATCATATTTGTTTTTATGTCGCAATTGCTAACATAAATTATTATTTGTATTAAAAATTCTAAGTTTTAATTCAATTTTATTAAAACAATTGAACGCTTTTTCAAAATATTCATATTTACAAATATTTAACTTAAGGAATTTTTTACGTCTTAAAAAAAAAAACACATACGGTTGTGTTAACATTTCTAATAATAATTCTACCTACATTTTGACATTCGCCTAATAGCTCACGTTCATGTGGCTTTTAGCACTTGCTCATGCGGCTATTAGCTCATGATCATACTGCTTTTAGCACATTTTCGTTTTTCTGTGTGTGCCTTTTTTGTCCGACTGCGTTTGCTTCTTGTTTTATTTGAGATGGATTTTCATAAACACAAAAGCACTTGCTCGTGCGGCTATTAGCTCATGATCATACTGCTTTTAGCACATTTTCGTTTTTCTGTGTGTGCCTTTTTTGTCCGACTGCTTTTGCTTTTTATTTTATTTGAGATGGATTTTCATAAACACATAAAATGAGTGGTGCTGCTTTTGTTTCGTTTCTAAAATTTTCCATTTAGGACTTTTAGCTTTTGTTCAATTTTTGAATTTTGTCAGCAGCTAGTGCTATTAAAATTTACAAATTTAAAAAGCAGTGTGTTATTTTTGCTTCTGCTTTTGTAATGTGTGAGCTAATTTTGTTTTAGCAATTGTTAGCTCTTGCTTTTTGATGTTTAATTTAGCCACGTAAATGGCAATATTTAGATGCTTTTGCTTAAAAGGCGATAGCGATTTAAACCCTGACTACGAGCTATTGTAATTTGGGCTTTACCCTATAGGACTTTTATATAAATAAATAGTTTTTAAATTCCTTGTCTAGATATTATGCAAAAATTGCAAAATATGTGGCAAATCTACTATTATTTTTTTGTACAAGGCGGTATGTACATATGTAGTTAGAAAAAAATTTATATTTCTATAGAAATACATTTTTTAAACAGTTTTGTGGCATTAAATGAATTTATACCATGAAACGTTATCTTTATCCGGATTATTTTATTTATTAATTTATTATGTTACATTATACACCTCGTCCGTGAATACCCTATTATTATTCTACTTTATTTGTGAACTCCCTTATTGTTGTTCTAAGAATGTTATTGAGATTTAATAATTCTCATTTAATTTATATAATTTTCTGTGTATGGTTTTTTTGGTAAGATAAAACTATATTTAATTTAATAAAAGTCCAAAAAAATTATTAAAATTATTGTACGGATTGGTATAAAGGTAATTTTTAAGTAATTGATGTACCATTATTGTTATTGTAATAATAAACAAGAGTTTAAATAATTTGATCTTCAGTTTTAAACAAATAATTGTATCAAAAATAATTGAAGTGATGAAATTTGACTAATCATATTTTCATACATTTGAAAAAGAAATAAAAACGTAATTTTCGGTCATTGCATTAACTACAAAAAGTTTAAAAATTTCCATAAAATCTTATTTTTTTTTAAAAATTCCATGAATTTTTTTTTTTTATTAATATTGACTATTTGAAAAAAAATAAAAAAAATAATTGAAGCACAAATAAAAGGAAATGTATCTGTATCTCTGTATTTTTAAGGTATCTGTAAATTTAAGGTATCTTTTTTAGTGGAGATTTTTGGGGATAATTTAGGTAGTTATTTGGGGATGAAAGTCTGTTTCGGCATTACAACTTCGGTCATCAGTCGCGATACCACTACTACGATTGTTAGTTTCGGCACTACGATCTCGGTTGTTAAGCTCAAATTACATTAGCGTGTAGTCAGCAACAGTATCAGTAAATATTATCAGATGTTCACTGTCCGAATAACATGTTGCTGCCATTATAATTACATTTAATTGTATGCAGCAAACATTTGCAACCACCATCTTCCTTTAAAGCATGTAAACGAAAAAAATTTTACATTTTCAAATGTAAATATTTAGATATCTATATAGAATATCTCAAAATGTTATATTTTTATGAAGCTAGAAACTCCAAAGAATATTTTTGCCTAAAATTATCAATCGCTGAATAAATATAAAAATTAAAAAAATTCAGAAATAAATTTTTGAACAAGATTTTTACATTTTATACGTTCTTTTGACACAGTTTCAGTCTGGGATGTAAAATTTTTGAACTGGTTTTGATCCTTATTAATTTTTTATGACACTCGTATGCAGTGCGTTTTACGGTTTTTTATCATAACCCTTTTCCCGATTCACTTTTCGATGCCAAATTTAGCCCGAGAGTTAATCAACAAATTATTTAGTATTTAAGTTGATAGACTATGACATTATCTTTTCTTTGATGTATCATTTACCAAAATTGTCATTGTAAAACTAAGATTTTTATACCCTACACCACCATAGGTGGGGAGGGTATTATGCGTTTGTGCTGATGTTTGTAACACCCAAAAATAATGGTCTAAGACCCACCTTAATTTATACCAATCGGCTTAGAATCGCTTTCTGAGTCGATTTAATGATGTCCGTCCGTCCGTCTGACCGTCTGTCCGTCCATGTAAACCTTGTAATCAAACTACAGGTCGCAATTTTCAACCAAATTGAAATTTGGTACACAGGTTTCTTTTGGTCCAGGGACGAAGCCTATTGAAATTGGTTATGATTGGTCCATTATTTCACCTAGCCCCCATACAAATGTCCTACCGGAAAAGGGTTTATTGATCATAAGTCCCTTAAATATAGCAATATTTTAATGAAATTTGGCACATATAAGTTTCATACAAGTTTAAAGAAGTGTGGCGAGTTTTAAAACGATCGGTCCATATTTACCCATAGCTCCCATATAAACCCATTTTCAGAAAATCACTTTATCAGCCATAAATTTTATTAAAATGTTAGTATCAAGTTAATATTCGACCCAAATAAGTTTTATATAAACATAAATGTTAGTGCCAAATTTTATAAAGATCGGTCCATAATTTACCATAGCTCCCATATAAGGCCACCTTTCGGGAATCACCCAAAAGTGAATAAATTCATATAAATTTCAGCATCAACGTAACATTCTGTATTTGCATGTCATATTTTACACTTATAAGACCACATTTGGATACATGTTTAATAAAAGACCTCTCTCCGAATTATACAGTACACAATGGTGTAGGGTATCATATAGTCGGGCCTGACCAACCATAACTTTTTCTCTCGTTTTTACTTGAAGTTGGTTGACGCAGTGTTCAAAAAAATTTTCTCAAAATTAATTTTCTGTTATTTACCAATTTTTAAGAATATGAATTAACAGTTTGGATATAATTAAAAAGTATTACATATTTAAAATCTTCGGACTTCGCGAATTCAGAAAAGTAACCAATCTATATCATATTGCTTATAGCGACTGAAATATTTACGTTTAAAAATGTAAAAAAATTTTCGTTTACACATTTTTTAAAGAAATTTGTCCAAAATTTTTTTCTCATGTTTTGCAATTTTTAAGATATTTTGTTGACTGATATCTCGAAACTCAAAATGTAAAAGTATATATATACTCAAGACTTTCCAGAAGCAGAAACCTTTTAGCTTTTTCCAATACTATATACTGTGGCTTAAATATATTCAAATGAAAATGTAAAAAATTTTTCGTTTACATGCTTTATTTTACTTGTGTATTTTAGCCTCTCATTTATTTTCTCACTTTCTTTGTCTCACTCTCAATCTGAAAGTAGAGCAGTGAATTTAGAAACAAGACTAAATAAAACAGCACTGCAAACTGCTGCTTAAATGTAATCAATTCCATAACAAACAGTGCATTTTGAATTATCAGCTGATTATGGCAGCACTGCTGCTCACTACGCGCTATTGTAATTTGGGCTTTAGTTTCGGCACCGTGATTATGGCCAACGAATATCGTCTGTCTCGGCACTGCGATTTCTTTTGTTAGTTTAGGCACAGTGACTTCAGTCATTGGTTTTTGCACAGCGAATTATATCGTCTGTTTCCATTAGATTAAGTCTTAATTTTGCAATCTAATTTTAAGAAACTGTATTAAATCTGTATTCATAAGATATATTTAAGTATCATCAACGATCTTGCTTGCTGCATAATTCCCGAGGGAACCAAATCTTCAACTCCGCATCTACCAGTATTAGAATCTGAATTGCCTCAGTAATTTATTTAACACAAAAGTATTTACTATAATTTATTGTTACCGATATCTGAAACATTGAATTATTAAATAAAGATACACTATATAGTTAACCCCCAGAAAGGGTAAACCAATTGTGTCCTTACTTAAGGATCGTGAATCCCGTAAGTTGACCCTGGACGTAACTGAACTACCTCAGCCGACGACAAAACCACGTTACAATACCTTTTGAGTAATATGAATATTTTTAATTTATTTTTTAAAAACATTTTTATCATAAACTGAAAAAAAAAAACGAGAAAAAAGATATAGTCGGTCAAGCCCGACCATATGATACCCTACACCATTGTGTACATTATAATTCGGGGAGGGGTCTTGACTTGGAGTCAGATGTGGACCGATACTCATAAGTGTAAAATAAAACATACGAATACAGAATATTACGCCGATGCCAACATTTATATGAATTTATTCACTTTTGGGTGATTCCCGAAAGAGGGCCTTATATGGGAGCTATGGTAAATTATGGACCGATCTTTGTAAAATTTGGCACTATCATTTATGTTCATATAAAACTTGTTTGTGTCGAATATTAACTTGATACTAACAGTTTAATGGGATTTATGCCCATTAAAGTGATTTTCTGAAAAGGGGTTTATATGGGAGCTATAGTTAATTATGGACCGATCTTTTTAAAAATCAGCACACTTATTTAGACTTACATGAAACTTATATGTGTCAAATTTCATTAAAATATTGCTATATTTAAGGGATTTATGATCGTTAAACCCTTTTCCGGGAGGACATTTGTATGGGGGCTAGGTGAAAAAAATGTACCGATCATCACCAATTTCAATAGGCTTTGCCATTGGGCCAAATTTCATTAATTTTGGTTCAAAATTGCGACCTGTAGTTTGATTACAAGGTTTACATGGACGGACAGACGGACGAACGGACAGACATCGTTAAATCGGCTCAGAAAGTGATTCTAAGCCGATTGGTATAAATTAAGGTGGGTCTTAGACCAATATTTTTGGGTGTTACAAACATCAGCAGAAACGCATAATACCCTCCCCACCTATGGTGGTGTAGGGTATAACAAATTCTATGCATTTAAAATTTACTTTTGAATATAATCTCCTATATAAATTCCCCTAAGATTATAAATTCATCAAAATAGTTTTCTTATACATTTTTTATTTTATTTTTTTATTTATGATTAATTTCATTATTTTTTATTGTAAAAATATTTTCTACAACTTAAAATTTCTTTTTACAACAAATATAATATTTTTTTTATTACACTCTGTGATTATGTTGTCACTACAGCACCACCAAAATCATACACCAACATAAAAAACGTATTAATAAAAATTATTTAGTTTTGTTGTTCTTAGTTGCTCAAATAATCTCAAGTGAGAAAAAATTCGAGCATATTTGTAAAACGTCTCATGTTAACATAATTCACTAGAACGATATAAGCGTAACAAGTGTAAATGTAGGCCCACCACTGGAAATGCACATGTTTCGCCCACAAAGTTTTGCCATTCATGTGCATTAGGTAGGCGTGACGAGAATCGGTCAGTAATTTCCTTACAAAGGCGCCACTCAAATAAACGATGCTGATTAAAAGTATTAAACGACGCACGTGCACTAAAAGTATAGCCATTTTTTGTGTGTGTCTTGCTTTAATTAACGGATGAAGTTGTCTTGGGTTTGTTAGATTGTTTTATTGCATTTGATGGGTATATATGAAGACAGGAAGATAAAGGGGTAAAAACTGAAATTGAAATAGAAAAAATTTAAAAACGAATTATTAAAATTGCAAAAAACAAAAAATGTATATTGTTTTACAAAAGAAGTTTAATATATTTAGTTATGTATGTATATGAAAGCGTTTTTTTAATGAACTTTGAACTTTAGATAATTGCAGTATTTTCCCTTAAGTAGGGTATTTTTATAGCCATCTCGTATAACTATATTTTATTATTAATTTACTTGTTTGTATTAATTTTAAAATATATATTTCTTTTCCTCTTGTTTTCGCTGCAAATTTAAATTTATTTATGTTTTTTATTTTAATATTTTGTTTATTTCTTCTTTTTTTTTTTTTTATTAAACGGAAGATAAAATTTGTCCCAAATTTCACAATATTTTTGATTTTGCAAGATACATATAGTTTTTTATATTTTCTTGTTTTTTCGTATTTTATTTTTATATTCTATTCTATATAATATTGTTTTTTTTTCTAACGACTACTTGATTTTCTAGTATTTGTTTTTATTAAAAAGACAAATAATAAAATAAAAATAAAACACACACAGTATTTTAAAGTCGATGTACGTTTGCCGGTTTTTCGAAATTGACTGAATATCTTTCGAAGCGAGTGAAAAAATTGGCAACACTCAGACCTCAAAAAAATTAAAAATAATAAAAAAAAAACTACAAAACAAAATAAAAATTTGCATAAACCACTCAAGATGAGAAAACAAATGTGTGCGATGTTATTTTTATAAAAATTCTTTTCCTCAATTTCTCTTACTTCTCTACAAATGCCCTACAATCCCAACGAAATTAAAAGGGATACAAATAAAACTATTTATTTGCCTGCCTGGTTATTGTCTCGTGTCGTGTTGTTTTGATTTAATTTAATTTGTTCTTTTTTTTTTTTTCATACGCGCCCATCAGTCCCTCTATCTACATATCTGTCTGTATGCAAAAGTATGTGTGTGGGTTCACATTTCGATTCACAGTCGCCTAATTGTGTTTTTCATTTTTATTACTTTAACACGACGATTGATGAGAATTTTCATTTTCTATAGAAGAAAATAAATATCACACAAAATGTTTTGTAAAAGATCATAAAACAATATTGAAAAAAAAAAAAAATCTTTAAGTTTTTAACCGAAAAATGTTTGTAATAGTTGGTTGTGCTTAATATTAATTTGTGGAAATTTCAACTATGTAATTAAGAAAATCAAATGTTATTAGCTTTGTTAATATTGAAAACTTTGATGCCTTAGTTCTTGGGAATATGTGTGAAATATTTAGTTTTACACATTATAATTAAAATGTGTTATAGAAATCATACACTTAAACTATAGTCGACATTATAGACTAAAATATTATATAGTATGTAGGACATAGTCGTCCTTACAAACTAAACGATAATTGACACCATAAGCTAGACTATATACATTAAGGGCTACAATATAATTGATATTATATAGTAGACTAGACGACATTCGAATTTATAGCCTAGAAAATAGTTAACACTGCAGACTAGACTATAGTCTATACTATATAATCCATATTTTAAACTGGACTATCTATGATTCTGTAGTATATCGTGGACACTACAAGCTAGACTATTGTAGACAATATAAACTGGACTATTGTCGACAATATAAACTGGACTATAGTCTAAAATTAAAAGTAGATTATAATTGACACTATAAACACAGTATAAATATGATTATTACCTACACTTTAGAATGAACTGCAGTTGTTACTATAATCTAGACAATAACTGCAATAGTTGATACTATAAATCCTACTATAGTTAACACTATAAAATATATTTTACCACCGCAGACTAGGCTACTATAGTCTGGACTGTAATATAGCATGTGGTATGGATTACAGTCTGGACTATAGCCTAAAGTATAGTCTGCTCTTCAGACTAGACTATAGCCGCAATAATTGATACTACTGACCATACTATAGTCAACAATATAAAATATATTTTACTACCATAGACAAGCTACTATAGTCTGGACTGTAATATAGCTTGTGGTATGGACTACAATCTGGACTATAGCTTAAAGTATAGTCCGCTTTTCAGACTAAAGTACAGTCTGGACTATATGCTAAACTATAGTCGGGAATATAGACTAAAATATAGTCAGGACTGTAGCCTAAATTATAGTGTGGAAAATAGACTAAACTTTATTTTGTACTATAGACTAAACTATAGTCTGGACTATAGACTAAACTATAAACTAAACTAAAGCCTGAAAAATATGCTAAACTATAGCCTGGAATATAGAATAAACTATAGGCTGTACTTTAGTCTGCACTAATGACTAAACTATAGACTGGTTTAGAGATATATATATTCTGTACTATAATCTGGACTATAAACTAAATTTTAGCTTGGACTATAGACTTGCAATAGTCTGGATTATAGACAATATCTTAAACTATAGTCTGGGCTATGGACTAAACCATAGTCTGAAAAATAGACTGAACTACATATATTCTGTAATATAGTTTGGACTATAAATTAAACTTTAGATTGGACTATAGACTAACAATAGTCTGGACTATAGTCTGGATCCCATACTGTAGTAAAAAATATAGACTAACTATAGTCTGGAATTTAGAATGACTATAGTCTGGACTATAAACTAAACTATGTCTAGCCTATGGACTAAACTACAGTCTGGAATACAGATTAAACTATAGTCTGGACTATAAACTAAACTTCAGTCTGGACTATAGACTAAATTATAGTCTGAACTATAGACTAAACTATAGTCCACAAAATAGACTACACTGTAGACTATATACTTTACTGTTATCTGGACTATCGGCTGAACTATAGTCTCCACTATACAGAATTTAAACGATAAGCTGTAAATATACTTTTTATTCTTATTTTTATACTCTTCATGCAAAAAAAAAAAAAAAAAAAAAAATAATAATTATAATTTACTATAGCTATTTTTTATTTCTGTAAGATTCACACTAAATGCTATAAAAATGTTTGTAGAAATTCTATGACACATTTAGCAAAACTCTTCACTTTCAAATATTTAAATAATTTTAATATTTTTTTCAAACATTTTTTTTATTAATGCTACCAAAAGCCGAAATAAAACAGACTATTATTCATGTATTGAAGATTCAAATTTTACAAATTGTAGACGAGCAACAATATTATTCGATGTAGAACAAAAACAAAATCAAAAAATAGATTTTACAGAAACCAATAGAAAAATATATTTAGATACGCTCACGCAGTCAAAAATAAAAAAACTATGAGATCTAATAAGAGATACGGAATAAATATAAATAGCGGCAACAAATGTTTGCATTTTTATTAAAACAACAGTAGAGGAAGAAATTATAGGGCAGATTCACTTATACACATTTAGTACACAAGATAGTAGCAATAGGTTTTAGTATTTTAATTAAACTTCCAAAAATTTTTCTTTGTATATTTATGCTCCTAACTGTAACACTGCCTGTTGCTATTAATTTTGTTTTGTGGTGTTTTGTTTTTGTTTTTATTTTATTAACTGCTTGATATTGGGGCTGTTGCAGTTTAGTTTCTTTTTTAGTTTAGTTGTTGTTATTCTTTTTTATTTGTCTTGATGATCATTTCATTTCGTTTCATTTGTTAAAAGTTTATTTTTATTATTGCATAATCTGTCGTTGATGTTTGTCGAAGCATAAATAATTCATGAAAAAGATAAATAAAAAATTCTGACATATCCGCATTAGTAAAGGGCCACCTTTATATTAAACTACCATAAATGTGTTTTGATATGAATGTGTACGTTTGTATGATAAACATAAATATTTATATTGAACTCATAAGAGGATACGTATACTTATGTGTACGTATTAAAAACGAAAGTGATCATACGCACCAAGGGACACATGATGGTTATAATATTGTTGGTAATGATCATGTATAAACTAACTACGATACTATAAACTAAACTATTATCAGCATTATAGACTAGACCTTAGTCATCATTATCAAATAGATTATAGTCAACACTGTAAACTGGACTATAGTTGACATCAACAATTAAATCTAAACTTAATATAATCGACACTATGTCCTACACTACTTGACTATAAAGATCACATTATAAATTAAACTACAGTTCGCATTATAAATATTACTGTAGTCAATGATTGCAGACGACACCATAGACTAGACTTTATACGACACAATATACTAGACTATAGTTGATACTATGACCAGACTGTTATCGATAACATAGCCTAGACTAGAATCAATACTATAGTCGACACTATAGGGTAGACTATAGTCGACACTACAGACTAGACTATAGTCGACACTTTAGACTAGACTATAGTCGACACTATAGACTAGAATATAGTCAACAATATAGACTAGACTATAGTCGACACCATAGACTAAACTATAGTCGACACTAGACTAGAATATAGTCGATATTTTAGACTAGACTATAGCCGACACTATAGATAAACTATAGTCGACACTATAGACTAGATTATGGTCGGCACTAGACTAGACTATAGTCGACAATATAGATTAGAATATAGTCAACACTATAGATTATGGTCGACACTAGGTTATAGTCGACACTATAGACTTGATTATGGTTGACACTATAGACTAGACTATAGTCGACACTAGACTAGACTATAGTCGACACTAGACTAGAATATAGTAGACACTAGATTAGAATATAGTCAACACTAGACTAGACTATAGTCGACACTAGACTAGACTATAGTCGACATTTTAGACTAGACTATAGTCGACATTTTAGACTAGACTATAGTCGACACTATAGACTAGATTATGGTCGACACTATAGATTAGAATATAGTCAACACTATAGACTAGACTATAGTTGACACTAGACTAGACTATATTCTACACTATAGACTACACTATAGTCGACACTATAGACTAGATTATAGTCGGCACTATAGACTAGAATATAGTCAACACTATAAACTAGACTATAGTCGACACTAGACTAGACTATAGCCGACACTAGACTAGAATATAGTCGACACTAGATTAGACTATAGTCGACACTAGACTAGACTATAGTCGACACTAGACTAGACTATAGTCGACACTAGACTATATTCGACACTATAGATAAACTATGGTCGACACTAGACTAGACTATAGTCGACACTATAGACTAGAATATAGTCAACACTATAGACTAGAATATAGTCAATACTATAAACTAGACTATAGTCGATACTATAGACTACACTATAGTCGAAACTATAGACTAGACTATAGACTAGACTATAGTCGACACTATAGGCTAGACTATATTCGACACTATAGACTACACTATAGTCGAAACTATAGACTAGACTAGACTATATTCGACACTATAGACTACACTATAGTCGACACTATAGACTAGACTATAGTCGGCACTATAGAGCAGAATATTGTCAACACTATAGACTAGACTATAGTTGACACTAGACTAGACTATAGTCGACACTAGGCTAGACTATAGTCGACACTAGACTAGAATATAGTCGACACTAGATTAGACTATAGTCGACACTTGATTATAGTCGACACTATAGACTTGATTATGGTCGACACTATGGATTAGACTATAGTCGACACTATAGACTGTTTATAGTCAACAATGGAAACTATTTTAATTTGGTTCCCTCTTATTTTCATGTGTATTACCTAATTGTGTTCGAACAACCACTGTGCACTGTGGTTGTAATATTTCTGTAAATATTTTTATTGTTGTTGTTGTTGCTGTTATTTTTTGTTAAAAAATAATTTTAAGGCAGCTGGCATTTGTTTGTATTCTAGGGATTTTATTGTAAAAAAAGATCAGCACAAAACATTTAAAATTTTTATTTTTGCATTTACATTTTTTTTGTTTATTTTATTGTTTTCTTTCAACATTCTTTTCATACGCTTTTTGTTGTTGAATCTCTGTGTGAGAAAATACCGAAGAGACTTGCAAAATATTGTTGTCCGTCCGTTTGGTTGGCTGGCTGATTGTCTGCCTTTAGTTATTTATGTTAACTTAATGCGTGTATATTTGTTTTTTTTTTGGCTTTTTAGCCATTTTAATTGTGTATTGCACCCTTTTAGTTGATTTTTCTAAACATAAAAATTTTGGGCAAACAATTTTAAAAGTTTTTGTGTTTCTGCAACCTACCATAGTGAGAGGTATTAGTAGACTTCTTTTTAAGATATTTGCAATACTAAAAATTGAAAATGAATACATTTTTCTTTATGACCATGTGTCCATAAAAACTTTGAGTAAAATTCTTTAGGGTGTTATGTCCTTTGATGAGATTTAAGTACCTATTTCGTGTAATATGGAGTATAAGAAATATAATAATATTAGGTTTGTATTGAAAAAATTTTTCAGCATACTTTTTTTCTAAATTTGTATACTAAATAGTCCCATTCGTAATTTCGGTTAGTTGCCAATATTTTTGAAGTGACACATGACAATCTGCCGCTATAAGGTACTTAGCTGTCGTATTTCCTTAATCATACTATGTATTTTTATTTATTTTTTTTCTATGGTTTAGCATTTTTTTTTTTTTTTTTTTTGTTGTGTTTTACTAAAATAGTTTTGTTTATACTTTTTAAAAATTAAAAACTTGTTTCTAAAGTATTTTTTCGTAATTTTTTGTTTAGACATTTTCAAAAAAATATTCAAATAATTGAATATTTAAACACAAGTGGTTGGTTATTTTGCCGGTAATTTTGTTTATACAAATATTTTTCATTTAAAGATAAAAAAAACTATTTTAAATTTATGTTACCAAACATACAAATTGAACAAAGTACACAAAAATTAATCATGATGAAATGTAAAAAAGGCTTTTGAAAAATATAAGTATTAAATTTTTTTAAACAATTGAGTTTTCTTAAGTTTTCCTTCTTTTTTTAAATATCTCCATAAATATTTTTTTATTAAATGGCAGCTCTTTTAAAAATCAAAATTTTATATATCGTCAATTCCACGAAAGATTTATAAAAAATACCAATTTTTTTACGGAGGGTCATTCGATTTTGTTCATATTTGTTATACGCATACCCTATGGAGCCATTTAAATATCTCCATTTTTATTTTTTTGAATTTTGAAAAATTCGCGGATTTATTCGCGATTTTAATTTTTCAAAAAGTGAAAAAAATGACAAAAGTGTCTAACTTTAAACACCAATATCTCAAAAAGTTGTTAACGGATTTTAATGATTTAAATTGCATATTTAAGAAGAATAAGTCCACTGTAAATGCAGTGATTTAAAAATAATATTTTCATTTAAAAATGCATTCATAATGCAAATGCAATTTTTGGATGCATTTTTGAAAAATTTCTACCCTTTTGATTTTAATTTTCTTTTAATATGTTAAAAAGCAATATCTTTACTATAAAATGCAAAAATAATTGTTCTGGGACAATAAAATCTACTATTTTTAATATTTTTTTCAAAAAATTTCAATCATATTTTTCATACAAAAATTTAAATTTTTTAAAAAATTTTGATTTTTAATTTTTTTGGTTATACTTTTTTAGTAATATCCCAACAAACCAAGAAACGATACAGTATCATTTATGATATCATAATTTTAAAATTATATGATAAAATATCGAAATTATATTTTCCTTAGAAAAAAACTTCAAACATTTTCAGGAAAATTAAATTAAATTGAAAATTTTTGTATCAAAAAAATATTTTATGTTATGTTTTATATGCGAATTGAATTTTTACAGCTAAAATTAGTGTAATTGCAAAAAATTAACGCGTATAAGATGAAGAAACCAATATCAGCCCGGATTTAAAGGGGGACTTGTATTCGGATTGCAAAAGTTTCGTATTACATGCAAAATGATTTGGAGCTGTATGAACATTGGTTTATTATGGCTATTTTATTAATTTTTGAAAACATATTTATAATATTATATATTGATCCAATCTTAGCATATATTTGTGTATATATTTTGCAATATATTGCTAAACTATCGCGCTGCTTAAATTTAATGATATCATTACTAATATCGTTATTTTCAAAAATTATGATATCATTTTCGAGTGTACCTTTTAGAAAGCAACCTATATCATTTTAGAATTATAAATGATATCATTCTCGGGCTTCTATATCACCGAAATGATATCGTAATGATATCATTACGATATCATTTGGTTTGTTGGGATGTAGCTTTAAATATTTATAACTCCTTAAGTATACGTGGGCTTTTATTGATTTAAGAACTAGAGTAAAGCCTTTTACAACAAATATTGTAAATTATATTGTATAAATCAAAAATAATTTGTTTGCTAAAGATGTACTCAAGAAAAGAATGCAATTTTCGGATGCATTTTTAAGAAATTTCTACCCTTTTGATTTTAAATATTTTTGCTTAGTATTAAATACCCAGCAAAAAACGATGAAGTTCTTCATAAAAAAGAACATTTTCACAACTTCAAAAGTGGAACAATGCACATATTTTAAACTTTTTTGGAAGTTCTTAATAATTACTTCCAAAAAAGTGAAAATAAATTAATTTTTTGCGGGAAAAAGTGGTAATAACTTCTAACAAAATTCCAATTTTACAAATTTTAATGCATTTTTGTTATTATTTAATAGGGCAAAAACAGAATTTTTATTTAAAAATTTTATAAACATAGTTTTAAGAGAAGTGCTTCAAAAGCAATGAACAAGAAGTATAAAAGAAGAACATCCTACCAATGCCAACCATGGGTTAAAAAAAGAACTTCTGCAGCTCTTTTTCACCACTAAGTACTTCCTTCCAATGACAACACAATGTTAAAATCATGACTTTTTCAGTTCTTTTTTTGCTGGGTACAAATATGTTTATTATATAAAACATTAGCACTTAATTTGGGACAAATAGGTTTTCTAGCACAAATAACAAATTATGAAATTATGATTAAAATTAATTTTAAATTAAGCTCACAAAAATTAGAAAATACAAAAATTTAAAAAAAAAAAAAAAAAAAAAAAAATTATTTTGTATGAAAAAATTTGAAGAAATATTTAAAAAAATATTTTAAAATAGTGAACCTATTTGTCCCAGAATAATTTATATTGCAATTTGTAGCAAATATAATAATGTTTTTTATATCAGAAGAAGAAAAAAATTTAAAGGGTAGAAATTTTTCAAAAATGCATACAAAAATTTCATTTGCATTATGAATGCATTTTTAAATGATAATGTTATTTTTAAACTACTACATTTATAGTGGACTTATTCTTCTTAAATATGCAATTTAAATCATTAAAATCCGTTAAAAGCTTTTAGAGATATTGGTGTTTAAAGTTAGACACTTTTGTCATTTTTATCACTTTTTGAAAAATTAAAATCGCGAATAAATCCTCGAATTTTTCAAAATTCAAAAAAATAAAAATGGAGATATTTAAATGGCTCCATAGGGTATGCGTATGCTAAATATTATTAAAATCGGAAGACATACAAAATATTCTTTGGCGTTCTTTCGTGGAATAGACGATATATAATTTTTTATTTTTTTTTTTTTTTTTTCAAATCATAAACTTCTTTTAGCATTATTTTCTACATAAATAACTTCATATTTATTGTTATTAATTAATGAAAGATTTATAGTCATTAATTATTTATGAGACGTGACATCTTTCTTTTATTTTGTCTCTATTGGACTAGACAAATTTTAGTATAATTCTTATATTATTTTTTTATTACCTTAAATATATATAAAAAAAATTCTATAAAATTTTATCTGGATTTAGTTGAACAATAAAAATATTTATTCAAGTCATAAAAATTTATCTGGTTCCCACAATTAAATACAATAAACATTTTCATAATGGAAATAAAAATAAATCAAAATTCCAGTTTAACCATCAAATGTGTGCTGTAGATTTAAAATATAATATAATAAATGATAGAGGCATTTGATATTTTTAAGCAAGACTAATCGATGATCAGTAGGAAAAAAGAAAATATGCAATATGTATAAGATTTTTTTTTTTTTTTTTTTAAATTCAGTTTTGTACCATTTTTTTTTTTTTTTCGTAACAAATCACTTTTGTATATAATTTGTCATTTAATTGTTATATAACTTTTTTTTCATTTATTTTGAAAAACATTCAAATTATAATTCATAATAATCCTAAAACTTTGAGATTTATTAAGACTTTAAGTTGAATCGTTATCGTAGATGTTTTTTAATAAAGTCATACTATATTATTAATTCAAATTGTGTTTAGTAAAAATTTTATAACTTTAAATTTTTGAATATTATTTCTAATAGCGCTACGCTACTCCGTTATATTGAAATAAAATAAAAGCATCGAAATAAAATTCAAAAACAGACCGACTAACAAAAACACATTAATTTTTATATAGATAGCACTTAACCCGATTTTGCAGTACTCCTACATAGAACAGATAAAAACTTGGTACCCTTTTGATTTAGAAAAAAAACAAAATGAAATAACAAAAGTTATGAAACCCGTAAAATTCAACTATTATTATGTTTATACGCACCGTTTACTCGCAATTAAAAATATTGCGATATGAAAATTTTGCTGTATAAACAGTAAGTTAGTACTATATTTGCAAGTTAGTAACTCACGAAAAATCGTGATTACTGAAGTTAATTGCAAATAAAACGTACAGCGTTGCCACTTCCTTTTACGTTCATAGAATTCTCGATGATTATAGGGAGAAAACAAAAAATTTCGAGCACCAGTCGAACATCACCATCTCCGACTTCGATGAAATTCGGTATACACACTCATTACGTCAACACAGTTCTTCAAGTTCTTCAAAATTTTCAAATTCGTTATAGTTTAGATTTTATCGCGGTTCAAAATTCACTTTTTTCATAATTTTTTCTTAAATACATGAAATTTAAATGAATATATCTCCGGACCTATTCGTCCGATTTAAACAATCTTTGGCTCAAATTAATGGTTAATGAATCTAGTCTCTGATTATTTTTCTGAAAACGCCATTTTTTAAAGAAAAGGATATTGAAATAAATATTCGTCCTTGTATCAAGGATATTTAAAAAAACATATCTTCCATTTTTATAATTTTTCCTTAAAATATTCCCTAAAGTACTGGCGTTAACATATAAAAAATTTAGAGTAGGACCATGAGGGGTTGCTGAGAAAATTAACATTAACAAATAGGTCCGGAAAAAAGTGAATTTTAAACCACGATAAAATCTAAACTATAACGAATTTGAAAATTTTGAAGAACTTCAAATTTTGTATTGACGTAATGAGTGTGTATACTGAATTTCATCGAAATCGAAGATGATAAATTCCAAAATTGCGTTTTTTCTTTTTAAAGTTTTTGTTTTTTCCCTATAGTTTAATTTTTCCCATCTTATTTATTTGCAAGTTATTTTTATATAAACATAATATATGATTCCTATCTACCATGAGAAAAGTTATATTATTGGTGTTCTGTCAGCATTAAGAACAATAGACTTTTAAATGTTTTAGTTATCAGTTTTTTATATTTTAACATTCGAAGGTTTAAAAAAAATTAATTAGTAATATGACAAACATTCGGACACTCATTTAAAGGGTTCAATCTTGTAGGCCTTAATGAAATTTGGCACAACTAAACACACTGGTCGACAAAAAAATTCTCCACCAAAGACGAATAGTTGAACATGATGCATTCTGATGTGCTAAACACGAATCTGCTTTCAGTTTTTTTTCCATCAGGTCTGGATTTTTTTAAAGCTGGTAATGCTGCGAATAAAATAAGGCATGTATCTTCAAAATTGATGCACAAATCTTGATTTTATTCACAGTTAAGTAAAAATACCTATGTATACATATATTTGAGTAGAAATACACTGGTGGGCAAAAAAATATTTTTTTTTTCAAAAAAAAAAATAGTCCACCTATAGATGGATTTTGACGATTTAAACCAGATTTTTTTTGGGCATGATTAATATCAACACCTTATTCAGCGATCAGACTATAAAACTTGAGAATGGTTTGTACATTTTGGTCTATAACTCAAGAACCATTTACACGATTTTGGTAAGTTATACACCCACCAAAAGATACACACGAAAATTTTCTTCTAATTGTCAATATAATTTTTTATTGATTAAAGAAATTCAGAGTTATGGATCAAAATTTCCACGATTTTTAAAATTATTTTTTTTTTTTGCTACTAATTACCAAATAACTACGGATATATTAACTGAACAAAATTATGTAAATTCGGCTCAAAGATAATTCAAATCGTTATCTACTGGAGTTTAATTTATCTTAATTGGACAAACCGTTCTCGAGTAATACAAGTGTGACTGCCTAAAGGCGGGGTTATAGTAATCATGCCAATAAAAATATATAGGTAGGCATGGGTATCCTAACTTAACTGTGAAAGCAACCAAGATTTGTGCATACATATTCACGATACGTGGCTTTGTTTACTCGTAGTTTTACCAGCTTTGAGATAAAGATGATAAACTTAAAAATTTTTGATGATTTCACTTTTAAAAGGAAGTTTTAATAAAAAAAAATAAATCTTGAATTTAGCATGAACAAGTTTTTTTCTGACACTTATTTCGAAAGATCTCTTAAACTATTGAGCGGATGAAAAGAACGACTTAGAGTTAATTTTATTTATCATATTTTGGTGTATCATTTATATACATCGTGCATACCGTTATCGAGTTATAGTGAAATATACTCGAGTAATCGGCTTATATCCAGAAATTTTAACATATAAAATATTTGTTAGATAAGGACATTATTTTGGATTTTCTGTTCATACTGCGAAATCAAAATGAATATCTAATGCGCAGGACTTTCTCGATATGGCTCTATGTCATATTGTTTAGGTTTCAACGAAACCGAAATGAATAAGACACCACGAATGCTGATGAAGTGTGTAGCGGCACAGAAAATACGTATTCCATTCTGCTGGTGTCTAATTATAGTCCACAAACTCTGCTTTGGTACCGCCAAACAGAGACAACAAGGCAATTTACGACTGCAAACTTGTTTATGGTCCTTCGAGCCGGATGTCGGCTTACGACACTATGTAACCACATCTTAAACAGCGTTTACGATGCTATTTACGACTGCAAACTTGTTTATGGTCCTTAGAGCCGGATGTCGGCTTACGACACTATGTAACCACATCTTAAACAGCGTTTACGATGCTAGGTTCAACCTCTTTTTTACTTGCCCCAAACGCCTGGCGCTGCTGAGTCCCTTAAAATTGCACCCAGTGCAAGGCGGGCGACATGTTTAGGTTTCAACGAAACCAAAATGGATAAGACACCACGAATGCTGTTGAAGTGTGTAGCGGTACAGAAAATACGTATTCCATTCTGCTGGTGTCTACTTATAGTCCACAAACTCTGCTTTGGTACCGCCAAACAGAGACAACAAGACAATTTACGATTGCAAACTTGTTTCCATATGTTGCTGTTCTATCAGTTCTATCAGTTCTATCAGTTCATTCACAGCATCAGTGTTTTTAGCAAAACAACCGTTTTTAGAAGATCTTCACACAATTTATTTTGGAACCAACAGTGGCAGTGATTGGATTCCAAATACCAGCGTTATAAAGTTAATTCCTATGGGGGTTCATTTCTAAAGACTGATTAGAATTTAAAAATAGATTGTTCTTTAATTAAACCGCATGGAAAATTCTAGAAAATATTATGAAAATATTTTATTATAAAATTAATTTTATATTTTATGACTTCGGTGTCAGATTTACGTAGGTTACGTAGTTTTGCCGTTTCGCAAAACATAAATAGCACCCCTCGTATGTTGCAATTATAAACTTAAAGATTTTTTAATAAATAGTTTGTTTAGGAAATTTTTCTGAAGATAATAAAAACCGAGTATTGAAACCAAAGAAGCCGGTTTATTTGATATTCGGAAAGCTACCATTTAAAAAGAAACCGACCGAAAATTATCCAAAAAACCTGTTAAAAACGGTCGAATAAAACCGGTTCGATGTCCTTAACCATATGTATTTAATTTCACGTTTGAAAGTTAAGTCTTATTACAAAAAAATCAAAGAGTAATGTTATAATAACGAAAAGTACCACAACGTACTCTCTTATGGTATTTCTAGTTATTTGCTCATAACTTTTTTGTTTATTAACCGATTTTCAATACCAAACAAACCTTAGATAAATATTTGAGCCAAATTTCGTCCCCCTAGGTTGTCCCGTTCGAGTCCTATCCTGCTTTCAACAGACAGACGGACATAGCTAGATCGACTCAGAATCTAACCAGGACCGGACTTTATGGATTCCTTCGACATGTTATACACGGAATGACAAAATCAATATACCCCCCATCTTTTTGATGATAATAAATGGAGCTATTCGATGAAAAAACTTACCGAAACACAATAAAACCTTTAATTGGAAGTATTCTGGAAAATATCATATATTTCTTTAAAAATCAACAGGAAATAATTTATTCTTTTATGTCAAGAACTTAAACATAACAGTCATTAATAAAAATACAATTAAAAAAAAAAAATTAGCCCATTGGTTTAGTTTCTATAAAATGATTTGTATGTACGGTTTTTTTTGTGCGCAGTCCTTATTATAAGTAAAATAAGGCAAAACTCGGATTTATCAACTGTGTCGAAATTTAATTTCGCATTTTTTTTTTATTATATCACTCATGGAATAATGTTATAGATCTTCCATTTGCTTACCCATCTAATCAAAGAAATTATTGTGAATTCAGAAATTAGCAAAATTATAATATGTTTCATTAAAAAGTTATAATACCTAATAATTAAAAAAATATAGTTTTTACAGCTGCAATATATTTAATGAAGATCAATTAAAAATTTAGTATATAAGATCACTTAATCTCTTTCTAAATCTTCTATCTTCTTGCTACAAGTCAAGCTCCTCAGCTCCATTAAATTTAATTTAAAATATTAAATATTTCTGTTTCTTTATTCTTTATTTTTTAGAAAATCAAATTAAAAATATAATCTATAAGATATAACAAAAATGTTCGTCAAAATATCAAAATATGCCCTAAAAGGGTTAAATATACTATAAATACTAAAAGAGTAAATACGCAAAAATTGCTAAATGCAAAAATATGCACTTACAAATCGATGCCAAAATGCTTTGTTTTTTCCGAAACAGAGAAATAATTTATCGATTGCTTCATTCAATATACACGAAAAAACATCAAATTGCATATTTGTGGTGATCATAAATGTTTTTCACCAAAAATATATGGGCAATTCTTCAAACTCGTTTACTTTTGATGTCAAAAAAAATTCGAAAATTTTTAATTTTTTTAAATAAGTCATAAAACAATGTCATTTATATGAATTTTTTAATTGCACTTACTCGAAACTCTAAAGTTGCATTAAATGCAAAATCGTACTTTTTTTCGAACGCCATATTGATTTTGATGTATGGTATTAAAGCAGCTACAGATTGACATATGTATATCATCGTTAATTTTGATAAGCGCCTTGGGTGTGCCTCGACGATTAATGTTAAACTAAAAACATCGCTGTCTTTTAGTAAAATTATATTTCTTGCGCAAGTCAAACTTTACACAGGGAATTATTTCAGTTTAAAATTGATTTATAACACCAAAATCCGCTACAACAAAATATGCAAAATTGCTGAATTTCTTAAAATTGCTATACACGTTTAGAAAATTAATATTTTAAAACGCCACAATGATTTTCAAATGTCATTTGGAAACCTTCTTTGATAACGCTATACTCTAGCTTCACTGAAATAACGTTACGAGTGTGCCTCGCGAAAAATGCACCTCTTGGAGCCAATCACGTTTTTTCTCTCCAAGTTTGGGTACCTCCAACAGCATTTCTGTTGAGGGCACATTAACGAGATATATGTCAAACGATGCACAAATTCAAGAGCTATTGGGCTCTTTTTTGAATTTTGAAATATCCGAAACGGCGTAAAATCCCCAGTGAAAAAACTGCAAAATTTTGAAATTTCTTAAAATTTGGTTTCACGACTTTTGTACAACACATTTTGACACTGGTTAATATGCCGGTCCTTTCCTACAAGTGTTTAGAGTCTACATACATACACACCATCAACTTTTTCAAATTTTACGTTATATGGGAGGGAGCGGTATAGTGGGCGAACCACGCCCATTTTTTGTTTCCAAGTTTATATTGGTCCTTGAACTATTTGAACACAATTTCGTTGATTTTCACCTTATATGGGAGGTAGGCGGTAAAGTGGGCGGACCACGCCCATTTTTGGTTTCCGAGTTTATATCGATCCCCGAACTATACGTACAAAATTTCATTATCGTACATGCTTTTGTTGAAGAAATATCAGCAGAAAAGTATAAAACGGATACTCTGTGTTTCTAGTTTTTAGCCCATAACTTTTTAGTTTATTAACTGATTTTGCCCATTTTCAATCCCAAACTAACCTTATGTAAGACAAACATTTGTGCCAAATTCGTCCCCATACGTTTGAGCCCTATCCTGCTTTCAACAGACGGACAGACGGACGGACATAGCTAGATCGACTCAGAATCTAAACAGGACCCAGAAAATATATATTTTGTGGGGTCTTAGATGATTCCTTTGACTTGTTATACACGGAATGACAAAATCAATATACCCCCCATCTTTTTGATGGTGGGTATAAAAACTCCACTTTTTTTGGAATTTTTGAATTTGGGTGCTTGTCGGCACCACATGGAACCGTATCAGGTCTTGAATTTTTTTTCTGGTACAGCAAAAAGTGTTGCTAATATAATTGCATCAAAAGTTTTTTAAAAAAGTCTGAATTTAAAAAAATATTTGAGGTTGAAGGTCGGTTTCATAAAGGCAAACGTAAAAAGAGAATTGACCATATGTTTATGTATGAATATGCATAAATCTAAAAACCCGTAAAAATTTTAATTCATAAAAATTATTATTTGAATTTTATTAGAAAAGTGATGTTATTTGACATTTATAAATTTTGTTTGTTTTGATTTTTTTCTAATTTTCTAAAATAGCCATTTAGAATTTATGTGCAACGATTAATCAATTTGTGAGCATTGATCATTATTGTCAAAAATGTCCATTCTATGAAAATATTGGCACTTGTTGCATAAAAAACAATTTTAAAAATTTTAAATATTTGTTTAAAACAATTAATACTTATAACAGTATTTATAATAATTTTAAAGCAATAATGGCCAACATTAATAAAACTTAAAGATAATTTCTTAAACTTTTGTAAGTAATAAATAAAAAAATATCATTGTCCTTGTCATTAACTAAAAGCAAAGTTTAACAAATCTCTTTTTAAGCTTCTAACGATAAACACGGCCTTCTAAAACCCATTTAAGGGTTAATTCAATTGCATCTATGAGTGAAATTACAAAAAAAAAAAAAAAAAAAAAAATTGACAAATTATGAATAGATGAATTTAATCAAATAAATATTAATTGTACAAATGCAAAATTTACTTGATTTCTTTCTTTGTTAAACTCACGAACGAACAAGAGAAACATTTTTTCAAACATAAAGAAAACAACAAAAAAAAAAAAAAAAAAAAAAACGAGAGAAAAAGATATAGTCGGTCAAGCCCGACCATATGATACCCTACACCATTGTGTACATTATAATTCGGGGAAGGGGTCTTGACTTGGAGTCAGATGTGGACCGATACTCATAAGTGTAAAATAAAACATACGAATACAGAGTATTACGTTGATGCCGACATTTATATGAATTTATTCACTTTTGGGTGATTCCCGAAAGAGGGCCTTATATGGGAGCTATGGTAAATTATGGACCGATCTTTGTAAAATTTGGCACTATCATTTATGTTCATATAAAACTTATTTGTGTCGAATATTAACTTGATACTAACATTTTAATGGGATTTATGTCCGTTAAAGTGATTTTCTGAAAAGGGGTTTATATGGGAGCTATGGTTAATTATAGACCGATCTTTTTAAAAATCAGCACACTTATTTAGACTTATATAAAACTTATATGTTCCAAATTTCAATAAAATATTGCTATATTTAAGGGATTTATGATCGTTAAACCCTTTTCAGGGAGGACATTTGTATGGGGGCTAGGTGAAATAATGGACCGATCATAACCAATTTCAATAGGATTTGTCCCTGAACTAAAAGAAACCTGTGTACCAAATTTCATTCATTTTGATTCAAAATTGCGACCTGTAGTTTGATTACAAGGTTTACATGGACGGACAGATGGTCAGACGGACGGACGGACGGACATCGTTAAAACGACTCAGAAAGTGATTCCAAGCCGATTGGTATAAATTAAGGTGGGTCTTAGACCAATATTTTTGGGTATTACAAACATCAGCACAAACGCATAATACCCTCCCCACCTA
This sequence comes from Protophormia terraenovae, assembly GCA_951394005.1. Taxonomy (NCBI): domain Eukaryota; kingdom Metazoa; phylum Arthropoda; class Insecta; order Diptera; family Calliphoridae; genus Protophormia; species Protophormia terraenovae. The sequence continues at coordinate 91,714,078 of OX596075.1, forward strand.
TGGTGGTGTAGGGTATAAATAGTTGAACATTGCAGAAAAAAAAATATTGAATTGAAATCTATTTTAGTTTTGAGATTTTAACAAAATTTCTGAAAAAGAAACAACAACCATAAAAATTCTAAAAAACTAGTGCAGAGTAGCAGAGAAACTAAAATAAAATTAAAATAAAAATATGTTCAGTCTTATTGAAGAAAATCAACGTTTTACTGTTTCATTTTGAATATAAAAATGTTCTGAAACGAGTATATAAATATAAAATTTTGAAAGAAGAAAAAATTCAAAATTCCTTTGCAAAGAGCAAAAAGACAGACAAAAGCGACGACGACGATACTCACACAGTAAACGGAGAAAGAAAATGAAGATGTTCTTTTTATATGTCTTTTTTGTTGGATTTTACTCACTTAATGCTACGCAGAGTGTAGGCAACAAAAAAAAAAAAAAAAAAAAAATAGAAACAACCAGCCAACAAATTTGCTTTATTTTCGGAAAACTAAGAAAATTTATTTTCAAAAGGAAACAAATTTAGTTTTCATTTGACTACGCGTCGTGCAACAAGTAAAAAAATTATTTAATATTCTTACAGAAAATTCAACACACACGCTCTCAAGAAAAGCGACGCGTCCGTTAGATCTTGTTTGTTCGTTGACTACAACGGGAAATAATTATTTTTACGGTTTCAAAAAATAAAATAAAGAAAAGAAAAATATAATTTGAAAAATTATTTTCTTAGAATAAAAAAAAAAAAAAAATCGGGAGCAAAATAAAATAAATATCTTCTCTAGTTTCCTCCATAAATAAAAATTAACTTGACACATAAAAAAGAATTAATTAAATAAACTGACAGTTGGAATGGCTGACATTTTATTTTAAATAAAGTGCTAAGAAATTGTTTCAAATTAGAAAGAATTTTAATAGTTATAGTGCATTTCTTTAATAAAAAAACAAACATCTTATAATTTACCGGTTTTGCAATAAATAAAATAAAAATTCGTATTTAAAAATTGTTTAAAACCATCTGCCTTTATTATTTACTATCTGCCAAAAAATTATGTAAAAATTTTGAAAAATTACCTAAAACAAATTGCATAAAAAAAATAAAATTTTAAATGAAATAAAAGCCAAAATAAAAGAAAACAAATCGTTTTTATGTCATTTTACGAAACATCGTTTTTTGTATTTAAATAATTTAATGCAAGTGCAATGAACGTTTTCAATAAAGCGCAAAAAAACTATTGATTGAGTACTTTGTGTTCTTTGTGTGATAACTGATAGAGTGGCAGTGAATAGAGGGTAAAAAAAAACGAAATCAAATAGTGAGATCTTAATATAAAAAAAGAAGATCAAAATTACAATAAACCATATGAAAATCGAATTTATAACCCAGCAAAATTTGTTTGGTATTAAAATCAAATTATAAGAACCGTTTATAAAAATTAAAAATGATCATAATTTCAATTTTAATCCTTTGTTAAAAATTTGTTTAAACAAAAACTTGAGAATATTTTCAATAAAACTGTTCAAATAGACATGAATCAAATCCATTTGTACATTGTTAAGGAATTTTATAAAAAAAAGAAAAAATATTATAAATTGTTAGAATTACAGTCTGATTTTAAATATCAGTTAAGTAATATTGTTGTCAAAAATAATTATAATTTTATTTTATATTACGTCGCACAGCTATTCTTTTTAAATAGTTCTGTAACTTTTGTAACTCGTTGAAGATATCTAAATAAAATTTCACATGGTCAGAGCTGAGGTGTTTTCGAGTTGATTTGGATGTGAGTGGCCCTCCAAAGTTGACAATCTCGCCAAAAATTTATTTATAATATGACAGAAAAGAAATTTTATATATACTTACATAGCCCTTGCAAATCTCTCCAAAGAATACACTTTTTTTTTAACTTGGCGGGCTTATTATTGCCCCTATTTTTTTTAATATTCGCCAGATACCTTGCAAATTCTGATGGCTAGAGGAGGCCTGGTTTATATTAAGTTTTAAGCAAAAGTAAAAACTTTTTATACAAATATTTGGTATCTTAGAAAACGTTAGAATACGGAGATTAATAATTTATAACAAGCGCGAATTATATTCGGCCCGGCCGAATCTATATACCCACCATCAACTTTTTCAAATTTTACGTTATATGGGAGGGGGCGGTAAAGTGGGCGAACCACGCCCATTTTTTGTTTCCAAGTTTATATTGGTCCTTGAACTATTTGAACACAATTTCGTTGATTTTCACCTTATATGGGAGGTGGGCGGTAAAGTGGGCGGACCACGCCCATTTTTGGTTTTCGAGTTTATATTGATCTCCGAACTATACGTACAAAATTTCGTTGATGTACATGTTTTTGTTGAAGAAATATCAGCAGAAAACTATAAAACGTACACCCCGTGCTTCTAAATTTAAGCCCATAACTTATTTGTTTGTCAACCGATTTTGCCCATTTTTAATCCCAAACAAACCTTATATAAGACAAATATTTGTGCCAAATTTCGTCCCCCTACGTTATCGAGCCCTATCCTGCTTTCAACAGACGGACAGACATAGCTAGATCGACTCAGAATCGAACCAGGACCCAGAAAATATACTTTGTGGGGTCTTAGATGATTCCTTCGACATGTTACACACGGAATGACAAAATCAATATACGCCCCATCTTTTTGATGTTGGGTATAAAAAAAAGTTAGTGGAATGTAATTTGAATTTGAAGGACTTAAAATATAGCATTTTTGCGTTTTTTTTAAATAAAATTAATATTTAAACTTTAATAAAATTTAAACGAATAGTGATATTTTATTGAAATTTCAGTATAATATGTATAAACTTGTCCTAAAATCAGAGAAATAAAAAAAATCCCATTTTTTACATGAAATTACCCAAAATCCCAATCCATATAAAACGTATTAAAAAATGGCTCTATTCATTGAAATGGTCTCCCTGTCGTTATAAGAGTCGTCTATCTGAAAATACTTTTTGGATGTTTACTTTACATATGGAAATATACAATTAAAATAATTTTAAGTCGATCCCAGCTTTGCAAAATGAGAATTTAACAAAAAAAATTTCAAAATTTACAAAGTTTGGATAGGGCTTGTGGACAGAAATTTGCCCCAAACTCCTTCGGATTAACTTTATACGCATTTGCATTAAGATTTCTATTGAAAACATTAAAGAAATGATAAAGCCCAGAACAAAAAAATTATTTTATCAGCGAATTAAGATTGCCACCTTTTGGAAAGAAACCCAAAAAATGTGAAATTTGTTTAAAGTTCCAACTTCAGATTTATATCATTTTTTAACGGATTCATATATTTATAAGATTACTGTAGCAATATTATTTAGAAGTAATCTGGCGAACAATAAAAAAAGGGGCATAATTAATCCCCCCAAGTTAAAAAATAAAAAAAAAAAATAAAACTTAAAAAAAGTCTAAAAATGGGGTAAAAATTAATTTCAGTCTGAATATCACTTTAACTAAAAGAGATAATCTACACATGTAAGTGTATTTTTTGTAGAGATTTTCAAGGGCTATCTATATATAAAGTTTATTTTTTATCATATAATAAATTAATTTTTGGTGATTTTTCAAAAAAATTACATACCCGGGATGACCAACTTTAGAGGGCCACTACTCCTCTGAGCCGAAAAAACCACAGTTTTCATCATGTGAAATTTTATTTAGATACCTTCAACGGTACAAAAGTTAGAGAATTATTTCCAAAAAAGGGCGTTTTGAAGCCACTGTGCGTCATATTTTAACATTCTCCACTGTGCAGCAGTACAAAGATAAAGTAAACCCATCTTGGTCATTACCAGTCGCAGTAAGAAATTCACTGCATTTTTTATTCATAAATATTTATTTTTAATCATAAAATTGAAGATACACTTTTCTATATTAAGGCAGAGAGCCTAAATAACCAAATAATCTTTTTTTAAAGTATGTTTATTCTGTTGTTAAACGTTAAAAATTGTACTAGGGATTATTAGTCGACTTTTAAAATTCTTTAGTTGGTTATTGGAATTTTCAAATTTTTCAAAAGTCGACTTTCGACTATTTTTTAACATTTTCGACTTTGTTCGACTAATCAACATTATTTGACTTTTCGACTTTCTGCCAACAAGAAAATCAGTTTCTCAGCAATTACCAAACAAACAAAAAAATTACATAGATCCCTTTCATAAATCGTCGAGGTTGCCCATTGAAATTGCTAAAAATGTATATCAATATGTTGTCCCAGCTTATATCAGAATCAAGTGGCACTCAAAAATAATTACGCATTTTAATTTATTGGAATTTTTGAAATTTTTGGATGTGAATTTTTGGCATTGAAACATTTATTTCCTAATAATATAAATAATATTTGCAACTTTTTATTTATTAGCATCTTCATAGGACGAGTCCAAAAATGTGACGTTTTAAAAGTAAAAAATTGTCGACGTCAAAGGTCAAAATCTATAAAATAAAAATCAAAGCTAAATATAAAAAAAAAAAACGAAAGCGGGGTTTATATGGGAGCTATGGTAAATTTTGCACCGATATTCATGAAATTTGGCACAAAGATTAACGTTTATAAAAAATTTCTTTGTACCGAATTTCATTAAAATATTGCTATATGAGAGGCATTTATGACCTCTAAACCCCTATTCCGAAAGGACATTTGTATGAGGGCTAAGTGAAATAATGGACCAATCTTAACCAGTTTCAATAGGCATCGTCATTGTGCCAAACTAAATATTCGTGCCAAATTTTATCAAGATATCTTCAAAATTGCGACCTGTACTTTGCTCACAAGTTTTACATGGACAGACAGTCAGCCAGAAGTACGGACATCGTTAAATCGACTCAGAAAGTGATTCTGAGTCAAATGGTATATTTTAAGGTGGGGGTCAAACGGATAATACCCCAACCACCTTTGGTGGTGTAGAGTATAATGCACAGTGGGGCAGAATCGAAATTTTTTGGAAATAAATCTGTAACTTCTGATCGGCTGGTTGGATTTTCATGAAATTTGGTATATTCCACTTTCAAGTTGTATAAGTTACGGAAAATTCCATTTTTTGTGAATTTTTGCACAAACACACATTCGAACATTGGCTACGATAACAAATTATTTATGTTGTTATGGCTTTTTCACATCCACAATAGTACAATGTTTTTGGAATTTTCCGTGACATATACAACTTTAAAGTGGCATAGTTTCGGTTCTATAAAAGATATTGATTTCAGTCTTTTTCTATATAACGAAGAATTATGTCAGCTATGCAATATAATGTAGATAAATAAAATCGAGTTTATAACTTTTCTGATTTTTGCAATTAAAGCAAACTTTTTGTAAAAAATTGTTTTTTTGAGAAATTCTAAATAATTTATCTGTAATAAAATTTTTGTTAGGAAAGATATCTTAACAAAATTTTTCGGTGAGCGTTGACTTTATTGTATAAAATAATAAGCTAATAAAAAACTTTAAGATTTTTGAAAAAGGATCCCACAATTCCCAAAAAAATTCCGAAAATCCCAAAAATGGGTTTTTTCACATATTCGGCTATGAAATCCACATTTTTCCGAAGTCCCATAGATTTTGATTGAAAACTTTTAACAACATATTAAAGATTCTTAAACTGCATTCCGTTTGCCGATTCATGCTTTGGGATTTGAGAAAATATGAACTAAAAACAAAACTTTCATATAAAATGGGTCGAATTCGGGAGAGTGTGTACCTTGACCATTTGAGTTATTGGGCTTGATTTTTCTTGAAAGTCTTCTCTGTAAAGATACCTTTCAGAAAAGTATAAAATTATTATATGTTGTTAAAGAAAATTTTATTTTAGAGAAAAAATAGTGAAGAAAACACAAAAAGTCTTAATTTTTGCAATTTTCAAATTCAAAATCGTTTATTTTTGGACTCGGTAAAGATATCAATAGATAATTTTGTTCTCTAATTAGCTAAAGAAAAATCTGGATCAATAACATGCAAAATTGAGGTACTTAAAAATTCAATATTTGAAACAAGACAAGAAACAAAAATTTGGCAAGCGATTAAAAAAATTTTTTGTTAGATTTATCCAACTTTGAACCTTTTAAGCTCCGCCCCTGAGGGGTATGTTCGGTCCCCCTTCTAAACTTAACATTGAACCTCTGCTACGCCTGTACCAAATTTCATGCAAATTGAACTAGCCAATCAGAAGTTACAGATTTATTTCCAAAAAATTTCGATTCTGCCCCACTGTGTAATGAAAACAAATTTAAACAAATGTGATGTTACGTTATTTTGACTTATAGAAATCATTGCCTTCTTTAATATAATTTTGAGCTACAGGTTTGAAAATTTGGGTCATTTTCTATAGGGGCACATATGACTTTGCAAATCATCTTGAAAACGAATTAAAAATTTGTGTTTCACTAAATAATTATCAAGTAATGGGGTTATATGATGATTTTTTACTTTATTTTCACTTCCTAACCGGATACAATTAGGATCAAAAGGACTTAAATATAAGCCAACATATCAAGGGTTTTATTACTAAAGAAAGTTTATTAATGTCGTGAATCGTTTTGAAAATACAGCATTTTATAAAAAAAAAGTGGCGAATGCTCCCCCGTCTACCCTACATATGAGGAAAATCAAAAATTTTGAAAATTTTAAGTAAAAATATTTTCAAAATTTATTTTCTTCTGACACTAACATCGATTTGTGGTTTTATTAACGACTAATTATGCATAAAAAATATGTTCATGTTAATAATTTTTATCAATGCGCGCAAAAGTTGTGGAGGTTTGAATTTGAAACTTAAAAAAAAAATCTTAAAAATACAGCTTTGAATTTATCAAAATAAAGCCATTTTATAGAACTACCAACTAAAAAGAAAATTTTTTAATCTATTTTTTATCACAATTTCGTAAACAGCATAAAATAATATTGTTTTAAATTTTCGCAAAATTATGTGCAATAAAGGATCGTTTGCTGGCAAAATTAAGTGATATAATGCCTTCATTTGACATTAATATTAACATCATTTATACTTCACGATAGTTGTCAGCAGGCGAAATTAGTTTGAAGATAAATGCCGCTGTAGCCTATATAAATGACGTTTCTTTAATAATTAAGATAATTCTTTAAAGATATTTTCCGATTACCTAAAATTATATCTTATACTGAACAAATTCGGAAATTTTTAATTTTGGTGAAAATTTTCGAAATTGCGTAAACTGTTTACGTTTCAAAAATTGTTAACGCCATTTTGACTCGGACGTGTCATTTATTACTAAATCCGGTTTACGAAATATTCTGGAAAATTTCTATAAAAGCGGATTTTTAAATTTCCAGTGTAAAACTAAAATGAATACAAAAATCCTCGAAAATTTCAACTCAGTTTTTTTAGATTTTTAGTTTTAAATGCCTTCCGTAAGATTTTACGCGAATGACTAAAAATTTGGGATTTATTATATGCATTAAAGACATACATTTAACTCAAGGTAATTAGTTCGTCTTTAAAATTCTGTCCTTTAAATTTTCTAAGGAAAAAAATTAAAATTTCAAAAATCGTTTTAGTTTTATTTTTTATCACCACTTAACTTTTCAACGAATAGTATACCGGAAAATTATTATACAACAAATAAATTTCCTAAGTCTTGTCTTTCGACTGATTAATGGTTTAAATAAAAAAAGTTGTAAATTGTCAGTGCAAAATTAAAATGAATCCAAAAATCCTCGAAAGTTTTAACTCACTATTTTTAATTTTTTGATTTTAAATGCCTTAATTCCGTAAGATTTTACACGAATGATTTAAAATTTAGGATTTTTTAGTTATTTCGTAAGATCTGCAAAAATCCATCAACACTTTTCCTAATTTTAAAACAAACTTTGGAAATACTAGACATTTAAAGTAAATTTAAAACAATTTCGAAATTCTTTGGAATTCTTCATATATTTTTTTTATTCCATTTTTTTTTTAAGAATATTGAAGTTATTTTATTAGAGAAAAACCTAATATTAAAAAATAAATATTTTATGTAAATTCGATTTTAAATGGACTAGAACTAAAAAGTTCCATCGGATTTCAATTTGAAAATTTATGATATATAAAAGAACATCCATGAAATTATATTAGAGAATATTGACAGCAAATTTTTTTAAATATCCAATTTTGACTTAAAGTAATTGATTGACATTGACCTGCAGATGTGTTATCACTTGGTGGTCTTCGTATGGATTGGCATCACATCAAATATGTTGATTTTATTTATTTGCTTAAAAAATCATCTGAAAAGTGGATCAGCATTGAAGTCTAAAACCAACTAATCCATAACTTAACTGTTTACCTTTTGGATTTTGAACGCCTAAGTTTCAAATCAAAATTTAAAAGCAAATATTTTTAATTTTTGATCTACCTCATGCTGTTTAAAATACATATCGTCCATTCCATAAAAGAACGCCCAAGAATATTTTTTATGTCTTCCGATTTTAATAATATTTGGCATACTCATACCCTATGGAGCCATTTAAATATCTCCGTTTTTATACCCACCATCAAAAAGATGGGGGTATATTGATTTTTTCATTCCGTGTGTAACATGTCGAAGGAATCATCTTAGACCCCATAAAGTATATATTTTCTGGGTCCTGGTTAGATTCTGAGTCAATCTAGCTATGTCCGTCCGTCTGTCCGTATGTCTGTCTGTTTAAAGCAGGATAGGGCTCGAACGGAGCAACATAGGGGGACGAAATTTGGCACAAATATTTGTCTTATATAAGGTTTGTTTGGTATTGAAAATGGGCAAAATCGGTTAATAAACCAAAAAGTTATGGGCTAAAAAACACAGGGTGTCCGTTAAATAATTTTCTGCTGATATTTCTTCAATAAAAGCACGTACGACAACGAAATTTTGCACGTATAGTTCGGGGGCGATATAAACTCGGAAACCAAAAATGGGCGAGGTCCGCCCACTTTACCGCCCCCTCCCATATAACGTAAAGTTAGAAAAAGTTGATGGTGGGTATATAGATTCGGCCGGGCCAAATATAATTCGCGCTTGTTATTTTTTTGAATTTTGAAAAATTCGCGAATTTATTCACGGTTTTAATTTTTCAAAAAGTTAAAAAAATCGCAAAAGTGTCCAACTTTAATATTTAAATTTTTTAAAATATTTCTTCAAATTTTTTCATACAAAACAAAATTTTTTTTTTAAATTTTTGTATTTTTTTAATTTTAAAATGAATTTTAATCATAATATTTCATAATTTGTTATTTGCGGTAGAAAACCTATTGTCCTAGATTAAGTGATAATGTTTTATTATATGATAAACATATTTGTCTTTAATATTAAGCAAAAATATTTAAAATCAAAAGGGTAGAAATTTCTTAAAAATGCAACCGAAAAATATTTTTTGATTTATACAATGTAATTTACAATATTTGTCGTAATAAACTTTATACTAGTTTTTAAATAAATAAAATCCGACGTATACTTAAGGAGTTATAAACATTTAAAGCAGTGCTTGCCATTCTGAGAACGCATCTTACTAACATGTATGTTTGCGGGGGAACAAAAAATTATTTGATGTGGTGGGGAAGAGAAAGAATAAAAACACATTTCAATATAAACACTTTATTATGTATCAAGACGAACTTGCCTGAAGCCCCAACCACTCAACTAAAAATCATCGTATCGCAATCAGCTGTTTCAACCTGCTTTATGCAGATGTGTGTATGTACCTATTGGCACAAAAATTCTAGGTAGCGTATCGTAGAAATCTACAGAAAATAGATTTTTACGTAGCTGCGTAAGTTTTTAACAACCCTGTAGTTTATTTTGTTCACAAAATAACCGAAAAACAGAGTTGTTTACACAATGAATGTTCAAAAACACATGCTACGTATACTTTTGTTGACTGGTTGTAGAAAATGTTTCACGCAACTTTTCTTCATTCTGCGTTGCGTTGCAAAGTTGACTGGTTGGGCCTTGAGGGAAGGAATTTAACGAACTGACCATAGATTGATCGATCACTCGATGGTTAAGCTCAAAGAATAAATGAAGAAGATAAATAATGATAAAAAAATGCAGTTTCTCTTATAGAGAGAGACAACGGCATATTACACTCAAGTGCATAATTATAGATGTGTATTACAATTAGAATTCAACAGAGTATAATCAATAAAAGTTAAAAATCAAAAAATTTAAATTTTTGTATGGAAAAATTTATGATTTTTTTTTTTTTTAATATTAAAAATAGTAGATTTTATTATCCCAGAACAGTTATTTTTGCATTTTATAGTAAAGATATTGCTTTTTAACATATTAAAAGAAAATTAAAATCGAAAGGGTAGAAATTTTTCAAAAATGCACCTAAAATTACATTTGCATTATGAATGCATTTTTAAATTGCAATATTATTTCTAAATTATTACATTAAAAGAGGACATATTCACCTTCTACATGCAGTTTAAATCATTCAATTAAAAAAAATAAAAATGGAGATATTTAAATGGCTCCATAGATTATATGCGTATCAAATATGAACAAAATCGGATGACCCTCCGTAAAAAAATTGGCATTTTTTATAAATCTTTCATGGAATGGACGATATTTTTTTTATTAATTTTTAAATAAAAAGCATTTTAAACCTATTCATTAACCAACAAATTTGGCTGGGTTATATGAACGCTAAATGAAACTGCAACAAGAAAGCTTAACGACAATTATTCAATTGATTAAACGTTTCGTATCGTTAAACAAGTGCTTATTACAGTGCATATTACAAAAAATATAAATTATTTAATTAAACAAAGAATGTTCATTTTACACACAGATATTTATATCTCTTGCAGTGATCTTAACTAAAAATTACATAAAAATTAATTAAAATTGGAAAATTTCAGAAAAGAAAAGATTAAAATAAATAAATAAAAAATGCCCTACATTGCAAAATAATGTGAATGGAAATAATAAAAAAAAACAACAACAACAAGAAAAATGTAAAATATAAATATTAAGAAAAATCTTTCTCACTCCCACCTTTAAAATATACAAAAATTAAAAAAAAAAGAAAATAAAATAAAATGTTTACATTTCAAAAACAACAATCAGCAGCAGCTAGAAAATCCATACAAGAAATAAAATTTTTTGTTTATAAAACCTGAGTAAAAATTTTATATAAAGCAACAATAACAACAATATTAACAACAAATACAGTGTTTCTTTTATTATTCTACTACTCTCCTACACAATGAAAACTCTCTCAGGTTGTTGTTGTCGATTACGATGATAATGATGATGCTGATGTTGATCAATGATAATTATTTGTTCATTCTATAGTGGGAGTCTTAAAATGTGCCAAAATAAATAACAAAAAATAAAAAAAGAGAAATAATAATAATAAAAAAAACATATTAGTGTTTTTGTAATTCATATGTGTGTCTGTGTATTTTACAATAAGCAACAGCAACAATAATAAAAAAAAAAAATAATAACAATTACAAACGTAAGAAATAAATAAAATAAACAGTGTTTACTTTTGCAGTTCGTATTAAATAATTGCATCAAATCATCTAAAACAGACAAAAAAAAAAAAATCAAGAAAAATTTAAAGGAAAAAAACCTACAAAATTAATTATGTCGTATCGCAGTAGTTATGTAAGTAAATTACTTAAGTTTACACAGAAATATTATTAAATTTACAAATAATTTCTATAGAGTTTAAACAATATAATATATTAAGTTTAATTAAATTTATTAATCATACGCCTTAATGTCTTTGATTTTTGCAAACATTGTCACATACACATAATGATGATAATAGTAGTAGGTGTAGATTGTTTTCAGTAAGTGCTTAACATAAAAGATGATGTCGAAAATATGAAGTAACAGCCTGTTTTTATAAAACGAACGAATTTGTCTAAGAGCGATTCGTTTGTAGACGAATACGTAAGAAATTTGGTTTTTATAATTTGCACGAATTCGTTCTTTTCAAGTTACGTTTAAAAATATTATTTATTTGCTTAGAAAATATTTGACTTTTGTAAAAAAAATTATTTGCATTGGAGTTCTATATCGCAGATCGAAAATTATTGGCCAATATTTAACAAATTTTGTGCTGTGATTCGTTCCAAACAATATATGTACGCACGGACAAATTAAATATTTAGCAAGTGAAGGTATTCGTCCAACTGGCAGTCTGTGTGTGTGAAACAAATTTATCGATTTTGATATACCAACATAAGTGGATAATTCTTCAATTTGGCGCAAATAATTATTTTAGCACATGGATTGAAATTGGTTATTTTAGATGCATTATTATTGTTAAAGCCTATATAAATATATTTCCTGTATTAGGCACTAACCTCAAACATTATGCTGTTTAAATGAAATCTGTCACAAATTTTGCTAATATCGACCATTAATTGAACCATAAAAACATATTTCCGCAAATCTCTTACGTGTACAAGTCGTTAATATTGTTATTGAAATACTACTTGATACAAATTAGTTTTCTGCAAACCAAAAGTGCAGTAGCAGTTTCCACATCTGAAAACCCACATTGAAGTTAAGCATATTTCATTTTAATAGTACAAAATTTGGCACAAGTTCCACGAAACTTGATCTATTTTTCTTTTAACTTGTTTTTATTTCCATATTTTCCCAATCTTACATAAATCTTACATCTATCATATATACTCTTTGTTTGCGGTAAAACTACAAGAAGTTGTTCTCAATCTTGGACGGATTTTTAAATTATTATAGCGGAATTTCAATATTAACATATGAAAATTTTATTTAAATTGTGAAATTATATGTAAACTGGCCACAAATATGATAATTTTGTACCTTTTTATTATTAAAATTTCCTTAACAAATGAAATTTTTTGTTCGTTTGATTTTGGCTTTCTATTCGTTTCAATTCTTGTTATAAAAACCAAATTTTCAAATGAATCATTACCCCAATAAGCATTTTTGCTGGAATTCAAGTATAAGAAAAGTGGAATTCCAGTTACAAATTCAAATTTCAAGTGTAGAAATACAGTTCTACTACACTTTTATTCAATAGTATACTCCAGTGAAAAGGAAACTTGAATTCAAGTCGAACACAACAATGTTTGTACAATTCATTTCAAGTATTGAATCACAGTGAAATTCCAGCACAACAAATAGTTGAATTCAAGCTTGGAAATATAATATAAATCAAGCATTTGTTAACAGTGCGATTCCAGTAATCAGTAAAATAAAATTCTAGCTGCAATATTTTTTAATCATATAAACTAAACATTTTTATTTCACAAAAATTTCACATGATGCATACATATATGATAAAAAATAAAATAAATTTATTAAAACATTAAATTTCATCAGTCTTATTCATAATAATTTTGAACAATGTGGAATTGAGATCTGAGTCTTGATGCTACAAACCAATCATCTTTTTTTATCTTATTCACTTTTCTAGTTAACACAATGAATTTTAATCTGATTTTTTAAATAAATTAGAAATTAGATACCATTTTCTTCTTCACAAAATTTTCATTAAACATTTACTTTTTAATTTTTTTTGACAGAAAAGCAAAAAGTTTGAACAGAATTTAAAAAATGTTCGTAGTTAAAAAATACTTTAAAAAAACGTTGGAATTAAAGTTGAATTCTAATAAAATTTCAAATGCTTGAAGTATAATTTTTTGAGTGCTTATTGGGACGTATTCGTCTAGAAACATTGACATTTGTTTTATAAAAACGGAAATGGAAATTCGTTCGTCATTTTGACGAAACGAATTCAATATTCGTTTTATAAAAACAGGATGTTAGTGTATATAACTAAAAAAATTTTTAAGACTATTTTAAAATCGTTAATTTTTGTTGTGTACATATACAGACAAAATTATTTTCAAAACATTTTCAATGATATTATTAAAATGAATGCTTTTTATTATTTTTATAGCCTACACCACCATAGGTGTTTGAGGTATAATGCGTTTGTGCTGATGTTTGTAACGCACAGAAAAAATTATCGGATCCCTATTTTAAAGTATACCGTTGGACTCAGAATCACTTTCTGAGTCGATTTAACGATGTCCGTCCGTCTGGCTGTATGTTCATGTAAACCTTGTTAACAAAGAACAGGCCGAAATTTTAATGATATCTCGACGAAATTTGGCACAAATAATTATTTTGCCACATGGATAAAGCCTATTGAAATTGGTTATGACCGGTCTATTATTTCACCTAGCCCCCATACAAATGTCCTCCCGGAATAGGGGTTTAACGATCATTAATGTTTTAAATATAGCAATATTTCAATGAAGCTCGGTTCAGAGGAGTTTTGTATAAGTGTCAAACTTTGTGCCAAATTTCATCGAGATCGGTCTGTAATTGACCATAGCTCCCATATAAAACCCCTCTTCTGTACATTACTAACGTGCATAAATCCCATACGAATGACTGTATCAAGTTAATATTCGACATTAATAAGTTTTATATAAGTAGAAACAAGCTCCCATATAAACCCACTTCTGGGAATTGTCCTAAAGGGCATAAAATCATATAAATGTTAATATCAATGCATTGTTCTGTATTTGTATAATTTCTTTTACATTCAGTAAAAGTGTTGATCTACAATTGGCCACAGGTCTAATTTTTAGCTCATACACAATGGTGTAGAGTATCATATGGTCGGTATTGACCGACTATAATTTCCCTCTCGTTATAATTGAATAAATTGCTAAAAAAAAGGAAACGTTTTGTAATATCACATATTCAATTACGAAAACAACATTATCAATTACTTTCTTAATTTAAATTTAATATATTTTGGAAAAAATTCAATTGAACTCTTAATCAGAATTTAGAAATGATTTCAAATATTTTTATAATTAAACTAACTACACAAAAACAAATTAAATTTAAATTCTACATAGAAAAAAATTAAAATTCAATTTTAATTACGCATAATACATATTCAATTATTTTTTTAATTGAAATTTAACTAATGAAGAAAATATATATTCAATTATTCAAATTATCAACAATTTGTATTTATATTTGATTAATGATATAGTAAGAAAAATAACTGAGTCGATAAATAGTTTAATTAAAAAAAAAAAAAAAAAATAAAAAATTTTAATTTCGACCAATTAAATAATTGATATAATTAAAAGCGTAATTGGAATAGTTTTTATTTTTCATAAATGATTTAATATGCCATATCTTTTATGTTTATATTCTATTATTAAAATTGTATAAGCCGAAAGTTTTAGATGAGTGCTCTTTTATTTTTTATAATTTTAATTATATTCATAACATTGATATAAGTTTTATTTTAATTTTATTAAAAATAAAAATTTATCTTAAACCGAGAAATAACGGTGATGGTATTTTACAGTTTTCACCTCACCTCTGACCATGTGAAATTTTATTGACATATATCCAATGGTTCAAAAGTTACAGAACTATTAAAAAAAAAGCATTTTGGAAACACTGTGCAGTGTGTGATTCGGAAAATGAAATGGAAACGGCTGTTCCGATTTTAATGAAATTTTACATAGATCCAAGATCGTTAGAGAAGACACCTTTATATTTTACTCCTTTGTATGAGGACTACCTCTCCTCCTGATATTATCCGTCTTATTTTAATTTCATCAATGCAATATATTTTGAAAGTAGTTCACACAAGATTTGAGCGCTTTCACTATAATATATCCTTAGATATATTGTAATTGATATTAGCTTTATACAAGTGTTATCACTCCCTCTGCCCCGATCATAAAATAAAAATATCAAATCATTTGAATTACGGAAGACACAGAATAATGCTGTGAGGATTTTAAGCAAATTGGATCATCTACAGCATCATATACCATGCTGGCAAATATCCAACGTGTTGGAAGGTTTCTAACGTAAGACCAATTCCAAAGAAGGGACAGGTTAATAACCCGGAGAATTATCGTCAAATAGCTATTTGTATGGAAAGGAATCAATTGCTCTTGATGTTCTTGGCATGAGAATACAATGTGATGTCCGTTGGGCTGAGCATATTTTTCAAGTGTCGAAAGAAACATTCAAGTGCCTTGGTTTGTTGAAACGGTGTAAAAGATACTTCACTCCATCTGACCATCTTTTTATTTATGCCACCTATATCCGACCTCTCATGTATGGGCCGGTGCTTCAAAGTCTATTTTGGAGCTTCTCGACCGACAAGAGAGGGTTTATCTCGGAGAACACATCCATTTGTTTTCGATTGGCCAGTTGATCGCAAGACGCATTATAGGGAAAATTCTTTCTTTAGCCGTATTGTACGTATGTGAAACAGACTCCCTGCAGAGGTCTTTCCTGTCACTTGCAAGGAAAATTCAAGTCTAATGACCACAAACACTACTTCCTCTATCCTCCCATAACTTATTTTCCTAATACTAACACAATACACTGCATAAGTAGGGGCTATCCCTTGAGTGCTGGTTCATCACAAAAAAAAAAAAAAAAAAAAAAAAAATAAAAATAAAATATTTAATTAAAGTTTTCATATTCAAGAAATTTTTTTTTTTTTCAAATTTCATTTTAAAGAACCACGAATTAATATAAGGAGTGAGATCGAAAAATTCTTAACATACATAATATTCAATAACTTGGAAACGGTTGATCTGAGTTTTCTTTATTTTTTTAATCATTTGATAATTTAGCACAGATCACAGATATATATTTTTATGGTTCTAACCACTAATTATAAAATTGTGGACCATTTTTGAAAACCTTTTCTTTGGAGATTTGATAGTTGCTTCAGTCACTTTTTTGGAACAGTGTGCACATCTTCTGTTAAAATCTTCGGTATTTTGGGACACCTTTTTTGTGCTCTTGAATTCACTTTTCACAAGAGCTCAATATCTCTCCACTGGTCTATGCTATGGACAATTTTGAAAATTGACCTCTCTTGGTACTAAAACTATTTTATTGATTTGGTACCACTCCAGAGTTTTCCTACCGTAGTGATAGTTACCAAATGGGTCCAAAAATATGTGGACACGTTGTGCTTTCTTAAGAAAAGAAAAAGTATTCCTTTATGCATATTTTGGTATTTATAGATCCGAATGTATCAAATGACTTTCCTATTTTGCCGCAACTGCAAAAAACTTGTCATACCATGAATTTTGTAAGAAATTTTTGCTGCTTTTGGGTCTTAAACTTATCTCCAATATTGCTTCGAGCATTAGCAATAAAAATTTTTGAGACACAAGCTGCGAAGATTCTGCCAGTACCTACGTTTCTTCGTCAATTATACAGCGTATTTTTGTGTGAAATTTGGTTTTAAATTCCGAGTCCTATTTTTGGCTTGTATTTTTTTTTTTTTTTTTTTTCAGAATTCCAGTTTGGAATTTTTTGAACTTTATATGTTATCAACTTTCTTATTAGCTTTAAATTTTCTCACTAAATAGTCGAAGCACTGAGAAAACTGAGCTGATTTTCTACCAGATGTGTTTCAAGTTCCTTTCAATATGCCTTCAATTTTCTGGCCTTCCCAATATCATGTGGTCCTTTTTTCTTAACGAACTAGGTTTCACATCAATAGTCAAATTCTCCTGATACTGTTTAATAACATTAGAAACGGTTTTAGGGACGACATTTAATTCTATGGCCAATTATATGTAAGACCTATTTGGATTTTTTGAAATTTGTAATAACTTGTAGGAAGTAAATCTTTTTTGTCACTTATTTTGATGAAAATAATTTATTAAAAATAATAACTGAAGTATTTTTCCATGATAACTAGATCAATAAAAATTTTGCATATTGATTCCGAAAAAAGTTATGAGGCAAAATGTGTGTTAAGATTTTTTCGATCTCACTCCTTATTTTTTCAAAGAATTTCCAATTTTCACCATTATTTCTCAAATCACAAAACTGGAATCAGAAAATTTTAACAGTTTCTATTCACTTAATATGTTCTTAATTTTTTGGAAATAGAAATTGTTGCTCTCTAATGTTGGTTGGAAGGATAGAAAAAAAAAACAATTTTGGAAATTGTTTAAAGTTTTTAGGGAATTGCGGGATTTTTGTGGACAAAGCTAAAATTTGCAGATTTAATTTTAAGATTATTTTGATATAACATTAAAATCTATATGTATAAATGTAAAGTTACTGGAATTCATGTAGAATCTATTCGAGTTAATCCTTTCCCGAAAGGTGCGTGATAGTTAATGAATTTGAAAAATAAAAATTGAAATTTTTACTTAATTTTTTATAGAGCATCGAATGAGAACAAAACATGTGCGAACATAAAATTTTGCACTCTATTAGTTTCAAGTCTTGTGAGTTCAGATCTCTAACTTGTTTGTTTAGAATAGTATCATCTTAAAATTTATTACCGATAAAAGTCAATACCATCCAGGATGAATATTTTTGATAATAGCCCATATTTCATATTTGAAACTTTACTCCCCCTTAGTAAATCTCTCCGAAACAGTCATGTTGTCTTTGTACTTAAAAAATGAAACGATCTTAAATTTAAAACATTTGTAAAGTTTTTTCTTTTGATATATATGTTTATGTTTTAAATTCAATGACAAGCTGTTGTAACCCTTTTCCTCTTTTTTATTTTTTTAATACTTTTTTTATAGAACATGGAAGATGTTTCGTTTATTTTTATAAAAGACTTAAGAAAACATTCATGTATTAACAAATTACAAATCTCATTAAAATTTACAAAATCCATTAAAAGGAATTACTATATTTCTTTATGATCTTGTAAATTTAAGAAAAATAAATAAAAAAAAATATAGAATGAAAATTTACAAACGTAAAAAGAAAAAAAAAAAAAAAAAAAAAAAAACTAAAATATCGCATGTTATAAAACTTATTTATTACTCTTATAATTTAAGACTTTTTTTATGATGTATAAACTCTAACACATTCTCTTCAAAATACTGAGATATTTATATAAAAACTAAAAGAGAATTTGGAATTTACAAGATTTTCTAAAAACAAATACAAACAAACATTATAATCAGACGTGTTCAAAAATATCCTATAAAAAATATTTTTAGAAATATAAGCGCATGCTGAAGGCATACAGTTAGGGGTGAAAGTTGAGGGACACTTCAATTAATTTATGGATTAATATTTTACACGACTAAAATATGTTAAATTGTATTTATAAGATTTGTGAAAGAATCGAAAAAAATCTATTTTGGTTATAAAAATATTTTTATGATTTAAATTTGTCTGCAGGAGACTTTAAAAATTCTTTAATAAGCTACAAATAATTACCCAATTCACAACTTCGTTATTGTGTTATTTGTTAAAGTTTTATATGAAGAAAAATAATATTTTTTTAAAAAATAATACACTTTGTGAATACGTGTGTTATTTTCTAATGAGTTGTTATCAAGGCTCATATACAAGGTTAAGGCATTAGGGCAACAAATACAACAACCCAACTTGGAGTATTTGTGGCTGTCAAAAATAAATATTGTAGAGAAAATAATATGTAGAAAAATTTTAAATGTATGTGTTTGCATTTATTTTATTGGACCAAATTTTCTTGATGTTTTGCCGCATAATTCAATACATAATCTTGCTATAAATCCACTAATAATCTTTTAATTAGGAATTTGACTTCAAAAACATAATAATAATATAAAAAAAGTTATTATTTTTCACAAATTTTTTATTTTGTTTTTTTTTTATTTATTTTCTTACACACACACTTAAAAAAATTGACTTCTGAAAAACCAAAACAAAAATCAGCTGGGTTAACAACTTCACCTTGTAAATACGCCTTGGTTGTTATATTGTTATTTTTAAAAATGTCAAAATTTAAAATTATTTTATTTTATTTATTTTAAAGAAAAATTTTGGAAGAAATCTTATTTTATGAAAACGAGTACCATTATATATTACAAAACCCATTTTAACGTATACCAATCGATTCGGAAATAATTTCCAATTCAATTTAACGATGTCCGCCCGCCTAGAATGCTGCCTGGTTGTATCGCTAGCTAGTTGTCTGTGTATGTTTAACTTGTGTACAAAGAATAAGTTGTAATTTTAAAGATAATTTGATTTTTTAAAATGTGATTATTTTGGTATAACCTTTAAGTTTGCTGAAATTGGTTATGGTCGGTCCATGATTTCACCTTGCATTCATGCAAATATTCCACCGGAACAGAGTTTAAATACTAATAAATACATTATTTACGGCACGATTTCAAAAAAGTTTGGAACAAATTTTAAAAAAGAGTGAATCAGAATACCAAATTTTATCGGTCCATAATAAAGAAAAGCTCCCTTATAAGACCAGAAAATTACTCTAACTTGCAAAAAAAAAACACATTAATGACAGTATTAGGATAATATTTCACTCAAATAAATTTTATATAAGCAGAATGATGTAGGATATTATATTGTTGGACTTGACCAATTCTACTTTTTGACTTGTTTTTATTGATAAATCGATTTTTTTTTTTTTTTTTTTAATTTTTAGTGAAAAATCAAATTTTTTAGATAAAAATCGAGTTTATGGTGGAAAACATAATTTTTAGTGATAAATCGACTTTTTAGTGAAAATCTGATTAAAATAAAAATTTAACTTATTGGTGAACATTTTTATTTTTTATGAAAAGTATTATTTTTGATGTAAATTTGTATTTTTGAGATATATTTTGTAAAAAAAATAATATTTTTTTTATTTTTTTTTTTTTGAAATCTACAAATTTCTAAACAAAATACCTTTTAACATAATTCATAAACATAGGTTTCACAATGTTATAATATCAATTTCCATATAAATTTTCAAAAAATTTAAAAATATGTGTTATTTTAAATAACTCAGATAATATACTTTGTGAATTGGGTAAATAGTTTAATATTATTTAATATTTTATTTTAAAGAAAAATTTTCTATTGATTTAAACTTATTTATTATTTATAGGCCTACAATTTGCAAGTGTTTATTAACTTCTTCCCCTTACTGTAGGCCTTTACATTTGTGAATGTATAAAAAATGCTTAAATGATCGCAATATCTCTCAGAGTAGAACAACTGTTTGCATTACAATAATGCACACTAATTTCTCACTTTTTTTTCCAAAACACACATACTCACCGATTTACATGCATACATATGAAAATTTTTAGCCACTTAATTAATTAAAGATCATTCCGTTCTTCAACCGTTTTAGTTTATATTTATATTCTTTTTCATTCGTTCTCTATCCATATAAAATTCAGAATATATTTATCTACACATTCATTCATACATTTAGTTAAAAAATATAATAAATTGTAAAAATGTGTGTGAGTGTTTTCTTGTTTTTTATTTTATAGACTCTTTTATATTTAAGCGCATTTTTAATAAAAAGATGTGAAAATCTAGTAGTGATGATTTCCTGTATGAAATGCCATTTTTATAACAAACGAAAAAAAAAAAAACATTTTATAAATATAAATTTGTATGTATGTACTCATATGTATGTGTACGTACATATATTTAGTTGTAATATTTATTTGTATATTCCAAATTTAATTAATAGAGTAGAGGTGGTGTTATTTGTGGCAGACTTTTTTCCGTTTTAATATGAACTTTTTTTTTTCTCTTTTTGTATTTTTGTTTTTGGGATTTAGAACGTGTGTGATTGCTTAAATTATGGTTTATTTTTAAAAAATCTTTTTTAAATATAGAATAAGTAATAATGCTCAAAGAATAAATGGAAATTGATAAATTATTGAGTGTTATAAATAGTAAATAAGAATTTATATAAGTGAATATAATTTAAATTTGTTTTTGGGGGTTTTTAAGATTTTTGAAATGCAGCTAAAATAAAATTTAATTTATAACAAAAACAAAGAATAGGCTTTATTTAATTTATACCCTACACCACCATAGGTGGTTGGGTTATTATGTGTTTGTGCAGAAATTATAACGCAGAGAAAAAGTCTTCGGGCACCCAACTTAAAGTATACCGTTCGACTTGCAATCGCTTTATGAGTCGATTTAACGTCCGTCCGTCTGTTCGGCTGGCTGTCCATGTAAAGCTTGTGCGCAAAGTACAGGTCGCAATTTTAAAGATATTTTGATGAAATTTGGTACATATTGTTTTTTCAACACAAGGACGAAGCCTATTTATGATCGGCCCATTATTTCACCTAGCCCCCATACAAATTTCCTCCCGGAATAGAGTTTTAACACTCATAGATGCCTTAAAAATAGGAATATTTTAATGAAATTTATATAAACACAAATCCAGTTGACAAATTTTATGAAGATCGGTCCATAATTGACCATAGCTTCCATATAAACCCTTCTCCCGAAAATCACTTAAACGTGCATAATCCGAAAGAAATGCTAGTCTTATGTTAATATATAACACAAATAAGGTTTATATAAGTAAAAACAAAATTATTTGGATCGGAATGGTGTAGGGTATCATATGGTCGGTCTTGACCGACTGTACTTTTCTCTTTTTAATATATACTTACTTGTCTAGTAGCACTGGGACTTATTCATTTTTATTTTAGGGTCTACATGATTTTTTCATTAAACCGGATACCAAAATTGGGAATATTTATTTGGAACCCCATACATGAAGAATAGTCGAAAGGACAATGACCGTCTGTTCACTTACATAAAATCACTAAAATCTGGTATAAAGTCACATTTTTCAGACAAATTTTAGTCAAACATTTTTACGATAAAAAAATTATAACTTTGTTATTTTTAAAGATATTTGATTTGGTATACAAAAACAACAAAATATGGACTTTCTAATATACAGATTTTGGTGATACATCTGCTGTGATCTGATTTATTGAACAATAAATTCTTATAGTTTGAAAAAAGTGAAGGGGGTACTTTAAAAAATTATAAAAATTCTTCTAGTGAACTAGTAGTATAAACTCGATAATCCGAATGTCAATAATCCGGATTTTTCGGTAATCCGGACGAAATTTTCCAACTCATTACATACTCTATAATCCGGATTACACTGGAGTAATATTTTTTTATTTAAATTTAAGTTTAGCTTGAAATATATAATAAAAATTATGATGTAATGGTTGATTGTAAGGAATGCGTTCGAAAAAAACTTAACATATATAAAATTCAATAATTTGGAAACGGTTGATCCTAGAGCTTTCGTTCTTTTTTTTATTTAATTGATATTATATTACAGATCATAGAAAAATATAATTTTTATAGTTCTAACCACTACTGATGAACTCGTGGAGTTTTTTTAGTAACCCTTCCATTATATGGTTTCATTATGAGTTTTTAAGATATAAATTTTTCCAAGTAATAGGTTGAGCAGATTAATCACTCATGTTTTATACGAGTAGACAAAACATGGGGCTACAAAAAAGTACTAGTCAAGTCTCTAACTTGTCACATATAGCACCTAGAAGTCCTTAAAATTGTAAAAATAAAAAAAGTCTATATTAACCCTCATAAAAGCATTGAAAAATGAGGGGTAAGGCATGGGTGTAGAGGAAAAATTTGTATTTGGTATAACGTACGAAAGACCGTAGATCTCAAAAATAGTAAAATTTTTAAAATCGAACTGACAGAAAATGCGTAGCCATCAAAAATATGAAAAAAATAAAAATACCAATTTAAATAACAGACTTAACAAAAAATTATAAAAAAAATATATTGCGAATAAATTGGCCTAATTTTAACTCCTTAGTCCATATATAGTGCAGAAAGTTAAATAAAACATTTCCATGACGTCACAATTTTAAAATATATAATTTTTTTTATTTTGAACTTTATTGAAAAATATATGGATATTTTTTTTTAATTAGGATTTAAGAATTTTTACTCATACTAAGAAGTAATAATAGTTTGTCACCAAAGTAGAATTCCATATGCGTTGATATAATCTCAGTAATATCGTTTTGGTGCAAAATATCCCAGTGTTCTTTGCTTATTTTTCCCATTTTTTCAGTTCTTTTAGCAATTTTAAAGAATTTTAGGTGCTAAGGGAAGCATGTTAGAGACTTGGCATATTCTACATTTTTGTAGCATTATTCCTTCTCTATATAATACAGATCCATAATTTGCTCTATCTATTACCCAGAAAATTATATAACCTAAAAATTTCTTAGAGATACAATTCCATTTGGTCATCAATGGGTTAAAAGTGTGATGTGATGGAAATGTTTCATGTAACTTTTTTCACTACATTTAGTCTTAGGAGTATGAATTAAACAAAATTATTTAAGATATAATTTGTTTCTAATTTTTTTGTTAGCTCTGTTATTTAAACTTGGATTTTTGTTTTTTAAACTTTTGGTGTCTACGCATTTTCTGACAATGCGATTTTAAAAAAAATACCATTTTTTAAATCTGCGGTCTTTTATTATACGCAAAGAAAAAATATGGTAAATAGCAACCATAATCGAGTATTGTCATATTATGGTTAGATTTTATGGTTGTTTGTAAATTATATTATGGTTAGATGTAGCACCATATCATGGTTGAATCACAATAAAAATATTGTTGGTCTGCAACCATATTTTAGTTGTATATGTACTTGATTCATGTATATAGCAATAATATGGTTCAATCACAATAAAAATATTGTTGATCTGTAACTATATTTTTGTTGTACAAGTACTTGATTCATGTATATAGCAATAATATGGTTGAATCACAATAAGAATACTTAGCGTCGAGAAACAATTATTATGTCTAAAAATAAATAAAAGCCAATTAATTTATCGTATGGAAGTTTTTATTAAAATTAATTATAATTTAGTTATGTAAAATAAATCACTTTGGTATAAAAAGATAGATTCATCACCGGTGAATGATGAAACCTGAGAAATTTCTTGAATACTCGTACAAGGTGACACCTTTTTATAGCACTCCGAAGATAACCAATTATGTAATTTTCTTTGCATATTATCCATTTAAAATATGTTCGCGATATGAAACATTTATTTCTAGTTTAACTCTAATAAAAATAATTTATTTTAAAAAATTCACTTTTTTAAATATAAATTCAGCATATTTTCTAATACATTTTTAACTTGCCGACAGACAACTAGCTCAATGCAAGAAACTAATCTGAATAAAAATCAACAAGTATACTTATTGTCAAGTACTAATAATGTATATTGTTGCCAATAAAAAACAAACATTTTGTTGTCAATTCAAAATAACAAACAACATAATATATTCAGGTATTGAAAATATTTTTTTTGCACATGAAATTTTAACAAAAATAATGTGGTTCTAATTTAAACATATTGCTTAACATGTTGTGCCAACAATATAATTGTGAGTTGAGAACAAATGTATAATTGCTACAACAACATTGTTTTTAAAATAAACTATATTCAACAATAAGAATGTTTGCGACGGAAAAATTTCTTTGCAATGAAAATAATATTGTTGGGCAACCATATTGAGAAAAGTTTTTTCTCTGCGTGTAGTTATACTAAAAACAAATTTCCCCTATACACCCACTCCTTACCCCTCATTTTTCAATGGCTTTATGAGAGTTAATTGAGGAATTCTCGATTTTTACAATTTTAAAAACTTATAGGGGCTATGCGTGACAGGTTAGAGACTTGACTAGTACCACATTTTTGTAGCCCCATGTCTTGCCCACAAAACATGTGTGACTAATTTCCTCTA
Organism: Protophormia terraenovae; assembly: GCA_951394005.1. Classification (NCBI taxonomy): domain Eukaryota; kingdom Metazoa; phylum Arthropoda; class Insecta; order Diptera; family Calliphoridae; genus Protophormia; species Protophormia terraenovae. The sequence goes on from OX596075.1 coordinate 91,739,695, forward strand.
TTTATTACCAGGAAAATTTTGTTACCTAAAAACTCCTCAGGGAAGCAAATTTTCTTTGGTCCTCAATGGGTTAAAAATGTGACGTGAAGGAAAATTTTCATTTAACTTTTTACACTATATCAAGCCTAAGGAATAATAATTTTGCAGAATTATTCGATATATAAAAAAGTTTTTGCGATTTTGTTGACCTGTGAATTTATAGCACGTACATCTTTTTCGTCACTCAATTTGATCAAACCACAACAAATCAACATGGTTGTCATTAAAAATAATAACTAAGAGCCTATTTACATTGGGGATTATCGCAGGGTTTTTGTATGATATTTTGTTTTCAAGTTGCTTCCAAATCCCTTCTACATTTACACATATAAATTTGTGTTGTGAAATTTTTTTAAAAAATGTTTGACAAAAAAACAACAATTCAGAAAAATTAAAAATAAATTTTAAAAAATTTCATGAAATTTTTAGGTTTGCGACGACGTGCAACTCTTCTTACCCCGCTTGCTTTTCTACACCTCTTGCCAACAAACGTAAAAGATGTAGCTATTTTTCGCAGGGAAAATCCCTAATGTAAATTAGCTCTAACATATTTTTCAAAAAAGTTTAAATATTGTTTCCGAAAAAAGTTATGAGGCAAAACGTGTGTTAAGATTTTTTCGATCGCACTCCTTAGCTGAATTCGTTCATTTTCAGTTAAGTATTATTCCAAAAACCATTCAGTGAAAGAAGTACAAAGAAGTTCACTTTATTCTTAGCTAAATTAAAAATCTGTAAAAACTTAAAATATGAAATGTATTAGTTGAAAAATTTGGACTTAATGCTTTAAATGTTTTACCAAAAGTGTACCAGGAAAAAGCCTCGATAATCCGGATAATTCGATAATCCGCAATGTATTATTCGGATTATCGAGTTTATACTATGTTTTATTTTACATGAGAATTTTTATAAACTTTCTATTTATAAGAAATTTAAATATTTAGTTTTTATATAAAAAAAATTTCATATATTGGGAATTTCCGATTATTTTTTGACAGGCAACTTTTCGATAAATTTTCTATTTATGGTCAATTTACGATAAATTTTCCTTTTGAAGGAAATTTTCAATAAATTTTCTTTTTATAGGAAATTTTCGATAAATTTTCTTTTTAAAGGAAATTTTCGATAAATTTTGTTTTTATAGGAAATTTTCAATAAATTTTCTTTTTATAGAAAAATTTTCCATAAATGCGATAATTTGTCTTTTACGGAAAATTTGCGATAAATTTTCTTTTTATGGATCAATTGCAAAAAAAAAAAAAAAAAAAAATTATAGGACATTTTCGATAATTACTCTTTTTATAGAAAATTTGCCATAAATTTTATTTTTATAGAACATTTGCGATAATTTTTCTTGTAGAAAATTTTATATCAATTTTCTTTTTATAGAAAATTTGCAGTATTTTTATAGGAAATTTGGGATCAATTTCATAATTTTATAACTCAAAATTGTGAGGATGCATTGGGCCAGTAACGCACATCGACAAAACATTGAAAATTTGAAGGTTTTTCAACCATAAAAGGTATATTTTAAAGACGCACCGTTTCTGATCAGTAAGGCCCAATTCCTAGCGGATATTTGTAGCGTTAGTAGGAGTACTAAAGGTCCGTTCAAATCCAATTCATTTGAGATTCGTCCTTGCAACAGATTTATTTTTCATGCCAAATTTAATCAAGATATTTATATTGATATGAAGGTCTCCATTGATGGACAACCAGGCAGATGATTTTACTATTTCATCTTTACATAATTAATTAATTAGTTAATCACTACCAAGCATCAACAATCAACTTCATGTGTTTAGGAAAATGTTTATGTTTTATTATTTATAAAATTTTGTTAATGTTGTAATTGTAGCACATGTTTAAATTTATTTTCTTTTAAACCTTGAATCAACATAATTTCGTTGTTAGTTAATGAAAAGGAAATTTAAACAACAAGTAAAAAAATCACATTGTATAAACAATTAAAATATGTTTAACAATAAAATTATAAATTTATTTAGATTCGACTTCTAAGTAAATTCAATTAAAAACTTTAAGTAGACAGAAAAAAGTAAAAATGGACTTCAATTACGAAATTGCTTATATTAATTAATTTTTAATTGATTTTGCTCCAATCATCAACATGATCATATTAATAACTAGAATAATTGATTTTATTATTACTGCTTTTTCTTAAATAGACATAATGAGCTGAAAATTCTTGGAAATACGAATAGACTTAAATTTATTTTATTTCTATATTTTTATAGAAAAATTTTTCATTTCATTTTTGTTTATATTTTATGAATAGGTGTCAATTTATTTAAAAAAGAATTGTAAACCAATTCGAAAATTAATTATATTAATAAATAATTTAATTAAATTCCAATAGTTTTTTTCTGTGTAAGTCAAGAAAAATTAAAAAAAAAAAAAAAAATTTCGGTATTGAAAGTAAATAATAATTCTTTTGTCATTTAATACAAATTGTTAGCATAATTATGCTAAATAATTTAAATAGGTCATAAACAAGGCCATCTATTATTAAATGGTAGGAAAATATTAATATTTCTTCTACCTTATCCGAAATCTTTTTGTTCATAAATTAATTTTATTTATTCTAAAAAATCCCCTCATAAATTTTGTTTAAATTTTAAACAAAAAATTGCGTAAAATGTTTGCTTTAAATTTACACAAAACTTAATTTGTTTTTCCTATTTTGTTTCAAATATTTTTTTAGCAATTTTTTTTTTTCGCTTTTCTTCTATTAAAAACATGTGTTAATTTTTGTTTTTTATTTTCTATTTTACTCTTTGTAGTCTAGATAGATTAATGCTTTTGGTGTATATATTTTTGTTTAAATAGTTTAAAATTTATTTTGTCGGTTTTTTGTTTAAACAAATTACTGCAAAAATGAAATAATGACGCAAGTCGTGTACTATGATCATCACAGTATGTACACAGTATGTGTTTATTGCCAACTTGATTTCAAAATATTTACTTTGGAAATATACAAAATTGTAAAAACAAAAGAATTAACAAAATATTGTGTAAAATAATTATTTTACAACATATCTAATATTTCTCTAAACAAAACAATTGCTTGATGATTGCAAAATAAAATTTTTACAAAATTATGGAATATACACTTTTGAAACATATAAGTAGACAAAGCATACTTTATAGGCAATCCTGAGGATATCATAAAGTTGTACATATTTCCAATACACACTCAAAATTTTGAATTATGCTTTAAAAAATTATTTTTTATTGTTAATTTTTTTTTTTTTTTTTTTGAAAAATAATAAATTTTTCCATTTTTTTTTTTTTTTTGTATTTAATGAAAAACAATTTATTAATAATGCTTAAAAAAATATTTCACAATTTTCCGAGTTTAACTAAAATTTATTGCAAAATTTTCTTAAAAAGTCTATACAAAGACGTAATAAATTTTAAAGACTTGTTTTTTCTTAACATAACAGATTAAGTTTTTTTTTTTTTTTTTTTTTTTTATTGGACAAAAACTGCACAAAACAATCCGAAAATCATTAAAAAATTGTTGAACCTCATTTCGACGCTTTCCCTCTCCCTAATCGAAGATAAGGATTTTATGTTTTACAGTTTAATGGGATTTTAAGGCTTCAATTACTTTTTCAAACCAAAATGAAAATAAAAATTAGCAGAGAAAATGCGCTCCCTAATCGAAATACTAAATTAGTTTTTAAGCGAATTAGTTTTATAGTAAATTTAAATTTTGTTAAACCAAAACCGATTTTAAAAAAAGAGAAAACAAGCTTGGGATATTAAATATAAAATCAGTTTATATCCGTTCCCTGACAAAAATTTCAAAATATATCTCTGTTAGGATTTGTAGGGCGATAATTAAGCCAGATTTTATTTTTTCACGTCGTCTGGAAGCTTCAGAAAGCTCTGGACACAGAAAAAATGACTAGAAAATTACACATAAATCCGCTTATTTCCGCTCCCTGATAGAAATTTCTAAACATGGCTAAATTAGGATTTGTAGGACCAAACGTTTTATGAATAAGCCAAATTTTCAGCATCTTCCCTTCTGAAAACTCCGGAAAGTATAAAAGGCTTTGGAAATTACATATACAGTGCTGTGCAATATAATAGGCTATTGTATATTAAATATTTTCTCTTCGATTTAACACTCTTAAAAAAACATTCTTTTAGGAATTTTTGGTACCGTTATTTTTGATATTGTCAATACTAAAAATAATGGGTATTTTTAAGAAGTTTCTTTATTTCCTTTATGCTCTTTCGTAAACATTTTAAGAAAAGTTAAAATATAATGTGCAAAATAATAGACTTATTTTAAAGGATTATATTTTTTGTTTTAATTTACCTTATAATTTGGATAAATTTTCTGAAAATAATTAAATGTAAGGTAAATGAAATATTATTGTTGAAAAAATATTATAAAATAATATTATTTTTACGAAAAGATGGGTCATAATGTACATTGCACTCCTGAAGAAAGGCGAATAGTGAAAAAATTACATGACCAAGGAAAAACACTTGATTTTATTGCGGAATTGCTTGGAAGGTCTCATCATTTCGTCAGAAACGCGATCAAATGGAAGCCGTCAAAAGAAACACGTGGTAGACCTCGCAAAACAACCGCTACCACGGATTCACGGATAGCTCTTCGGGTGAAGAAGCAGCCATTTCTATCTTCAAAAGCCATTTCTGAAGAAATAGGTAACATAATTAGTGCTTCAACAGTCCGACGAAGACTTTTAGAGAAAGGTTTGCCAAGTAGAGTCGCCAGGAAGGTACCATTTTGAAGCTCAAAAAACAAAGCATCTCGAAAAAAATTTTGCCACAAAATTTAAAAATAGTGTAGTTGATGATTTTAAGAACATTTTATGGAGCGACGAGACAAAAATTAACTTGTTCGGGTCAGATAGTCGCAGAAATGTTAGAAGACCAAACGGAAAGGAACTAGATGATCGTTATACAAAAAAGACTGTAAATCACGGCGGAGGAAGTAAATTGGTGTGGGGTGCATTTTCTTGGCATGGTGTTGGCCCTCTTTATCAGATAACAGAAATAATGAACAAAGAAATGTACCGTAATATTTTGAAGGATATTATGCTACCCTATGCGGAGAACAATATGCCACCAGATATTTTTAATTTCATGTTTCTATGTTAAATATTATAGAAAATTTAGAAGTACTATTCGAAGAACAAAAAGGTACCTAAAGTCCCCCTGTTAATTTTCACTTACGTAGGGTCACATATCATTAATTTCATATTTCTAGGTTCATAATTATAAAAAATTCAAGAAGTACTATTGGAAGAATAAAAAAAGTATGGATTCTTATTCATTTAGAACCCAATATCTTTAATTTCACGTTTCCATATTAACTATTATAGAAAATTCAAAAAATATCATTAAAGGAACAAAAAAGTACCACAAACTCCCCCTGTTGTGAATTCACTATAATTTAGGACCACATATCTTCAATTTTATGTTTCTAGGTAAAATATTATAGAAAATTCAAGACGTACCATTAGAAGAACAAAAAAATACCACAAAGTTCCCTCTTATAAATTCTCATTCATTATTGACCAAATATCTTTAATTTCATGATTCTGTGTTTATAATTGTAGAACATTTGAAAAGTACCATTAAAAGAACGAAAAAGTACCACTTTATTTCATATTTCTAGGTTAAGTAATATAGAAAATTTAAAAAGTACCATTGGAAGAACAAAAAAATAGCACAATGTCCCCTCTTAGGATTCTCATTCATTTAGGGAAAAACATCTTTAAATTCATATTTCCATGTTCATAATTATAAAAAATTCAAAAAGAACCACAAAGTCCCCTCTTATGAATTCTCACTCACTTAGCGCCAGATATCTTTAATTTCATGTTTCTACGTTCATAAGTATAGAAAATTCAAAAAGTACCATTAGAAGAACAAAAAGGTACCACAAAGACTCCTCATGTGAAGTCTTTCCCACATAGGACCATGTATCTTCAAGTACTATAAATTCTACTCTTGTGAATTCTTATCCACATGGGACTACATTTACTTAAGTTCATGTTTCTAGGTTTAATATGATTGAAAATTCATTATTGAGTTCGAATAAAAATAATTTCCCGCTCTTATCCCCTTTATGGTACTTTTTTTCACCAATCGAAGTAACAAAAATTGTATTCCAATGAATTTCTAAATTGTAGTGGTATCCCATATTAAACTACGAATATGTTTATGTCAATAAATATAAAAAATTTTTTTATGAAAAAAGTACCAAAAATAGGTACCATTCGAACGATTAAGGGGTAAATCGTTCGAATTTCCAAAAAGGCTATATATTATCTCGATTGGATGTCACGCCCATATTTTACGCTCACTTTTTCAAAACTCATAAACGGCTGCACCTATTTTCACGAAATTTGACACGGAGATAGTACCAGTGCCGGTGATCGTTATAGGCCCAAGCCCACTTTTTAAAACTCTTTAACGGCTGCACCGATTTTCACGAAATTTGACACACAGATACTACCAGTGCCGCAGGTGATTATAGGCTGTGTAAAATCTCGATTGAATGCCACGCCCACATTTTACGCCCACTTTTTTAAAACTTTTAAACGGCTCCACCGATTTTCACGAAATTTGACACGGAGATAGTACCAGTTCCGGTGGTCGTTATAGGCTATGTAAGAACTGGGTTGGATGTCATGCCCACATTTACGCACACTTTTTTGATATCGCCTAATAAGGGGGTTACGCTCGTTTTTTAAATAAATAACAACAATTATTCAACTTTTTTTATATCTCTATTAGTTTAGGAGATATAATGTTACCGATTTTATCATTTTTTACCCCATTTTTACCCCCTAAACATTCGAATTTCCAAAAATCGTCTTAGTTGATCTATATGGGGGGACCTACCTATGTCTCAAATTTTGCCTCTCTAGCTTCAGCCGTTTGGGCTGTAGGATGATGAATCCGTCAGTCACGTTACTATTTTATATATATATAGATTATTTATTATTTACTAACTTTTCCTGGTGTGTTTCGCTTCCCATTCCGATGCAATAGCTAACATTTAAATGGGGCTACTAATCCCCCTGGATCGATCCGCCATATTTGAAATTTTATATAAAAGTCCTTTATACATGCGAAAATTAATGTTGAGAACTACCTCCCCTCCTGAACCTATCCGTCTTATTTTATTTTCCGCAATTATGAAAGTAGAAAAAATTATTATTCAATTAACACAGTTGTTTAATTTCGCATCAAAATTTAATAAATATATTCAAGTAATAATAAAATTTAAGTAAGATTTTATTTCTTATTCAAATTTTTAATTCATTCAATCATCTACTTGATTGATTTAATAAACTTTGTAATTGGACATTTGTTTCTGTTTTTCAGTTTTTAAAATTTTTAATTGAAGTTTAATAATTGATATAATCATTTTGGTGATAGGTGCAAATTTAAAAAAGTTTTTAATTGAATGAATTATTTACTAATATATTTGGTGATTGGTGACTTTTTTTTGTGTATAATATTTCCTTAGATATACCGTAATGGAAGTTTGCATTGTATGAGTGGTACCACTCCCCCTGCTCCGATCAGAAAATAAAATGTAATATCATTTGAATTAAGGAAGACACAGAATAATGCTGTGAAAATTTTATATCTTTCGTTTGAGCATCCAGTCAATATCGCACATAGCGTATAACATTCTCGAGAATCTGCGTGTCAAATTTCATGTAAATAGCTTTATTAGTAATGTCCAAAAATAAAAAAAAATGTGGGCGTGAGGAAATTAAGCTTGAAGGAAAAAAAACAGTTTGGTCTCAAGTTTTTCGCTTTTAGCATTTTTAACTTTAATGAAATTGAAAAAAGATTCGGCTGTGCCGAATCTTTGATACCCTTCACCATATTACCATATTACTATCTTATCGACATCATATTACCATATTACCATCTTACTATCTTATCGACATCATATTACCATATTACCGACAAATAATAAAATTTTCGCCTTAACGTATGCTTTCATATTTTCACATATATAAATCTAAATTTTTTTCAAACTACGAAAATTTGAATATGAAAAAAAAAAAACAATCATAGCAGGCTTTGCTTTTAAAAAATAAACAACAACAATTCCATATTTATTTATTTTTTATGTGTGTATATACAAACTGACTGCATATACAAAGAACAACAACAACACTGTTATTCATCATATTACTGCTGTTGATAACTAAACTACTTGTCTTATAGGCAAAAACGTCACTAATAGCAAAGAATATTCATATATCATATTAATTAATCCTACTTAATATTAAATATTTTTCATGAGTGTATCTCAAGCAACAAGCAATAACACCAGTGTTGCCAGAACTTCTCTGAGAAAAAGTGCTAAATGGCTATTAAAAAAGTGCAATTTTTTATAAAAAAGTGCTAAATTTTAAATAAAGTAATTAGAATAAACATTTTTGTTATTTATGCATATATTCACTATATTAATTTTTTATTTTTTAATTTGTATGGTTTACGCACATTATATAGGTCATATTCTTAATTCTAAAGGAACAAATCAATTCAGAATAACTCCCTATCTCCATACTTATGAACGTATTCACCAGCGTTTAATTTTAAGCACACAAATTTTTTTTTCAACTGGCGACTGCGCTGAAAACAGTTTAAGTTTTCATTTTCGATCACATGCTTACTTAACAAAATTTGCTGCTCAAACGCAAAACTGAAATAAGCAGCAACCAGTTTTTATTTTGTTAAGCAGTCAAATTAAATAAGCAGCGCACACACTCAGTTTTTTGCTCAGCCAAGTTGATTTTACGTCTTAGTCGTGTGCGCTCAGCACAACGTAGAAACATTTTTCAGCAACGTAAGAACAACTGGATAGTAAGACTGTATAGTTCTGTACAGTTGATTTACAAAGTTGTTTGGTTTTTGTTTATACATTTAAGAAGGAAAATGAAGTTGATTATTTTAAATGAAAACAAATAGAAAACGGTGCAATAAAATACTACGAATTGTATTAAAGATATTTATATGTAGATTTATTAATTTTAATTAAAAAAAAAACAAACATTTTTTACATAATATATTTATTTACAATTTTTTTTAAGATAATAGAACTTTTATAAAAATATTAGATAATATTTAATACTAGTAGATGAAAAAATATTAACTAAATATTAATGTTGTTTAAATTAAAGAAAAAATTAAAAACATTTTTGTTATTTGCAATAAGAAGAAAATTTTGTTATTTTGTATAACTTTCTTTGTTTTGGTCTATTACACAAAGTAGTTTGGTTTTTGTTTTAAAATTTTAGAAGGAAAATGAAGTTGATTATTTTAAATGAAAACAAATAGAAAACGGTGCAATAAAATAATATGAATTTTATTGAAGATATTACATACATATATCTTTATTTTATTAATTTTAAATAAAAAAAGTTTTTCATTTAACAAATATAGAAATTTTGTAAAGATAAATAAAAAAAGACATTATATTTATATGTATGTATTATGTTACCGAAATAATAAAGATTTGTTGTGATTTTTATTTATTTATTTATTTATGTATCTAAAAATAAAAGTTATTAACTTGTATGTTGAAGACTTTTTTGTTAATAATTTATTATTTTCTTATTGATCGGCTTTAATGTCTTAATTAATTTTTTACTTTTATTAATACCTCAGCCGAACAATAAGACATTTGATTATACAAAAATAATTATAATAACAGTGCAATTCTCGACCGAGTGACAAAAAAAATTATTGTGATAGTAAAAAAACATGACAATAAAATTCTTTTTTTTTTTCTTTATTCTGGCTTTGAAAAAAATATTTTTATATATTTTTGGTGATAGTTGTCACACTTATAAAAGCATATAATAAGTAATTATTAATTAATGATAATTGTCATGAATTAGAGAATAGCACTGTAAGAAACATTTATATAATATTTAAGATTTACGTAAGTATAATGACTTACACGTAAGTTATAACAAATTATCCGCTTTATAAAATATAACCAAATGCTGGAAAATTATATACATATGTAACTCTATTTTAGTAAAATTGTGTCACTATTTACAAATTGGAGTTGAAGGGTTGTTGAGTAATGAAATATTTTTAATAACAAACGAATCAAAATTAAGCAGATCATCTGCTAATAAATAAAAGTTGAACGTGGTTTTAAACGGAAAAATATAGTCAATTTATCAAAGAAATATTAAATTTATTTCAAAATTTAAATATTCTAAAACATTAACAGATCAAATTATAACGCGCTAACTTTTATTTAAAAAGTCCCAGCAAAAAAAAAAAAACGATCAATAGCTTCCAAAAAAAAGAACATTTTCATCTCTTCAAAAGTAGGACAAAGTGTATATATATTTTTTTGTTACAACTACTTTGTTCCTTTTTTAAAATTTAATAATAATTACTTCCAAAAAAAAATTTAAATTAATGAATTTCTATCGGGAAAAAAGGTTAATAATTTCTAAGAAAATTTAAATTTTATAAATTTTAAATCATATTCATTATATTTTGATAGCTCTAAAACAGACTTTTTGTTATAAAATTTTATAAACATAGTTTTAAAGGAAGTACTGCAAAAGAGATGAACTAGAAATATAGAAGAAGAACATCTTACCAATAACAATCATGGGTTAGAAAAAGAACTTCTGCAGCACTTTTTTACCACTAAGTACTTCCTTCAGCTCTTTATTAGTTCCTTTTTTGTTGGGGTGCTACATTCCATGTTATATCTTTCGGAATAGTAGGTCCATATGTTAGGAACAATTTTTAAATTTCATATAGTTTTTTTTTTTTTCACTCACACGGATCTACTCTAAAATTAAAATTTTTATTTTTTCTACTAAATATGATCCTTAATCAATTTAATAAAAGTTAAGATATTTTCAATTCTGTGATTATTAATATTTAATAATATATATTTTGAGACTTGAAATTCCCTAAATAATAAAAAAAAACTTGGGCCATTATGCTCAGAATAATTTCTGTCCACCAGGGGGGTTATTGTGTAATTCGATTCGAAAGAAAACACTTTCGAATTTCAATGTATAAAGTATACAAATTCGAAAGATTTTCCAGTCGAATTTAGTTACAAAATAACCCCCCAGGTTTTATAGTTCTTTGTAATTTTTTGATTAATTTTGTTCAATATTTAAAAAAGGCTACAATTTATTTACAAATATAAACAATTTTTGAAATAATTTACTCTTATTTGTATTAATGATCTAGTGATTATTATTTCGCAAATTCTAACTTACTAGCAATATCGATGAAAAAATACATAAAATTCAATATAAATTTTACATACTTGTATAATCAATGAGTCAAATATACAATTGTTAGAACTACTTTTTTCCATTTAATAGTTATATGTATTGCAAATTTAAAATATAAAATTTTTCTTCCAAATGTACGCCTCCATCTTCAACTAAGCCACAATTTTTACCGAAAGTGTCCAAATTTTTTTTCTTTTATTATTTCGTTATAATATACGATTCTGACCAGTATAATATTGTATACATATACATATTATTAGGACTTATATCAGGTTATGAAAATATATTTATTAGTTTCTCAGTTATTGCATTTTAAAAATGACAAAAAGATCTTTGCACCACCCTTTATTAAAAAAAAATAAAAAGAGTTTCGTATTACAATTTAACGTTTTAATTCAATTAAACATTGCTTTTATTGGGTCCAAAAGTTAAGCTTAACTACAAATTTCTTTAATAGATCAAAACAAAGAAAATTATACAAAATAACAAAATTTTCTTCTTATTCAAAAGAACATACATTTTTTTTTAAATTTTTTTCTTTAATTTAAACAATATTTAATATTTAGTTAATATTTTTTCATCTACTAATATTAAATATTATCTAATATTTTTATAAAAGTTCTAAAAAAATTTTAAATAAATTGCAAATAAATATATTACACAAAAAATTTTTGTTTTTTTAATTAAAATTAATAAATCTACATATAAATATCTTTAATACAATTCATAGTATTTTATTGTACCGTTTTCTATTTGTTTTCATTTAAAAACTATAAAAATGTAAAAACCATAACCAAACAACTTTGTATATTGACTGCGCAGAACTGTACAGTCTTACTATCCAGTTGTTCTTACGTTGCTGAAAAAGGTTTCTACGTTGTGCTGAGCGCACACGACTAAGACGTAAAATAAACTGGCTGAGTAAAAAACTGAGTGTGTGCGCTGCTTATTTAAATTGACTGCTGAACAAAATAAAAACGGGATGCTGCTTAAATCAGTTTTGTGTGTGAGCAGCAAAATGTGTTTAGTTAGTATGTGGTGGATAACTGAATCAAGTAAACTTGTTTCAGCAAGATGCTGTAAAAAAAGCAACTGTTTAGAAAATTACGACTGCTTTAAGCAGCCATTCGAAACACTGGTATTCACATTATTTTTTTGCACAGTAAATTTCAAACATAAGTATGTCTTATTGAAAAATATATAAAATAATTTTAAATAATTTTGTTAAAATAAAACAAGAACATTATTTTATAGAAATATAAGCACTGCGCATGAAGAAATGGAATATAAAATTTAGCTTATAAAAATATTAGGTTCATCTCTTTACAGTTTTTAGGTTAAAATGCTTTTTAATTCGTATATTGGATAAAATATTTTAATACCTATGTAAAAGCTTTTACTGCAATTCGGGTACTTTTTTGTGAGAATGAGTTTATTTCTTTAATTTTTTCATCGGCTGTCCTTATAATCGGTATTTTTCTAAAACTTTGTTCACAGTTGTTTGATATTGCAAATATTTTGTAAGAGAAAACAGCATCGTTCTAAATTTCAGCTATGAATAATAATTAGTAAAAAATGTTTCCATTCTAATTTTTATAGTAACTACGTCATTTTGACTAGTCTGGCCATACCTTAAGACTATTAATTTTGGAGTGGTCGAAAAAAGATTTGATCGGTAAACTATACAAAGATATTTTTAGCTATTTTGGGCTTTATTTATACATAATTAAAATTAAAGTGCAAAAACTAAAAATAAATGCTAGAAATGCACTTTAAATGCTAAAAAATTCATTTTTTTTAGAAAAAGGTATAAAAAGGTGCTAAAAAGCATCTAGCACCTTTTTTTCGGAAAAAAGTGCAGTACCCGAAAAATAAGTGCTAGAATTGCACTTTAAATGCCGTTATGGCAACGCTGAATAACACAACATTCTTGCTTGAATGCTCGTGCGAGACTGACTTTCTTGTGTGTTTTTTATTAATTTCAAGAGCATAACAAAAGAGATAAAAAACACGCAAGCTTCTTTTCCTTTTGCCTTCCCTCCCGCATCATGAAATACTTTTAAAAAATATTTCAGTTTTCATTGACATGCGCCTTCTATATGTTGTATATTCTTTGCTAATAGTCATTACAATGCTTAATATACATGTTTGTGTATGTATTTATGTTCTTAACAGATTTGTTTTTGGGCCATAACTCTGTTGATTATGAACGAATTTGGTTTATTAAAAAAACCGAAATTTTATAAAAATATTTATGACTGATCTATATAAAAATAAAAATCTGTAGCTTGAACAAGGGCTTCAAAAATAAAAAATTCGTTTTCCCCGATATCTCAGTTATTACTGAACCGATTTATTTCATTTTTTCAGAACAAAAATTCAGAAAATAATTTCCGAGCTCCCTTTAAAAATTCGAAGTCCCTGGTATATGCAGAGGCTTCAGAAACTGAAAAACCGGTTCCAAAAACCGGTTTTTAAAGCATATCTCCGCCATTTATAAACCGATCCTGCTGATTCAAAAAACCGAAATTTTATAGAAATATTTGTGACCGATTTGTGTAAAAATAAAAATCTATAGCTTAAACCAGGGCTTCAAAAAATAAAAAATGCGTTTTGTCCGATATCTCAGTTATTATTGAACCCGTTTATTTCATTTTTTCAGAACAAAAATTTAGAAAAAAATGTCCGAGACTTCCCTGTAAAAACGAAGTCCCTAGTATATACAAAGGCTTCAGAAACTGGAATACCGGTTCTAAAAACCGGTTTTTTTAACATATCTCCGCATTGTATGAACCGATCTTGCTGAATTCCAATAGCAAAATTCTCGAAAGCATTTCCGATCGTTTGATATATATATTATATATGTCAGTTATCGGTGGGCTTCATAAACGCCATTTCAACCGACACACGGACGGACGGACGGACATGGTCCTATCGTCATCATTTCTTACAAGGATCCCGAAAATGTAAACTTTTTTGCTCTCCGACGAAAATTGTGGGAATTACAAACGGAATGACAAACTTATGTATATATACCCTTTACACCTTTGGTGAAGGGTATAAAAATTGTTGCACGGTATAATTAGATATTATAAACTCCAAATATAAAAAGTAACAAGTACCTTTTAAATTTTTTTATTTGATCAAGAAAATGTATTTTTTTCAAATTGCATTTCAAAGAACAACAAAATAATATAGATATAGAGATGTGTTTCACTCCTTCCTTATATTTTCTTTCTTACTGTAATTGAACTAAGTACGATACATATTTTTTTCAAAATATACTTTGAACAAATATTTGTTTAATTTAATGATCAATTTTTATTTATATTTATTTTGTTCTTGTTTTCTTCGACCAGACATGTCTGACCGATAATTTTGCCCGTTTGTCTAATTTCACACCATTGATTTTTAAACAAATTTATTGTTTGGCAAAATTAAAACAAACAAAAAAATCCCCACATAAATGTTTTTGCATTTCTTTCATTTAAATCAACAAATTTATTAAATCATTTTCAAAGAAAATCGAATAACAAAGTTCAAACTATTGAATAATAAAATGGACAGAAAATAAACAAAAATTATTATGTCATTTTGTGGCAAATTAAAACATAAAATCTTAATATAAAATAGTAACACTAAGGAAGAAATCAATAAAAAAAAACTAAAAAAATTATAAACATATTTATTTCAAATTAAAAAAAAACTGAAAATCTTAAATTTGGTTATAATAGCAAACAAAATATGGCACGCGTATGTTTTATATGAGATATTTTCTTAACTCATATACATTTATAATTATGTATGTAACTGTGTATTTTAGAACTCACACATTGTATTTGTTTTTATTGTATCTTTTGAAATCAATGAATTTGTGCCAAAAATTTTTTCAAATCATGAATACTAAATAGATGTTTGAAAATTTACACACATATGCTTATCATACATTTTTAAATATTACTAAATCATAAAATATTTTTTTTTTTAGAAAAAAAAAATAATAAAATAGAAATCATATGAATGAAATAACTTTTAAATATTTAATAGTTTTCATTTAGAATTAATATATAATTTAATTTAGTCTAGCAGACTAATATGTCGGCCAAAATAATTGTTGTAGCAACTGAAAGCTATTGTTAACGAAAATATGGCTAATTGTAAACAAATTAAATAAAACATATTTATTTATTTGTTTATTTATTTATTTATTTATTTATTTATTTATTTATTTATTTATTTATTTATTTATTTATTTATTTATTTATTTATTTTATAATATTTCGTAATATATCGTATTCTAACCTAATTTTAACCTAATAGAATAGTAACATAAACTATCAGCCCGTTATAGTGAAACACACCAGAGTCTCTTGTGGTAATCGAACACACGACCCCCTGACTGGTAGACTAAGTCACTACCAACTAGCCTATCAGAAAGGTCATGTCTTTTTTCATAAAATAGACATAACAATAACACTGGTCGACAAGAAAAATCCTCCACCAAAGACGAGTAGTTGAACTTGATGCATTTTGATGTGCTAAACACGAATCTGCTTTCAGTTTTTTCCCATCAGGTCTGGATTTTTTTATGGGCGTGTCTAATATTTCGCCTATAGCAAGGCCATTAATCTAGTATATTTCTTCATAACTCAAGAACGGTGAGTACGATTGACATAACTGATACACCAAAAGATGCGTACTAAAATCAAATCACCAAAACTTATTTTTTTATGTGCTCAATAGTTTCGAAGTTATTTAGAAATAAGTGTCCAAAAAAAATCCCTTTCATGCAAAATCTTAGATTTTTTTGTTACTAAAATTTCCTTTAATAAATGAAAACATCAAAAATTATTCAGTTTATCATCTTTATCTTAAAGCTGATAATGCTGCAAATAAGATAAGGTATGTATCTTTACAATTGATGCAGAAATCTTGATTTTATTCACATTTAAGTAAAAATACAATTGAGTAGAAATACAGTGGTGGGCAAAAAAAAAAATGTTTTTTTTATTTTTTCTTGATTCTTTTCTTTGATTTTGAAGAGTTAAACAGGAATCTGCTTTCACTTTTTTTCTATCACGTACTGATTTTTTTTTTATGGGCATGACTAATATCATTATCTTATTCAGCGGCCACACTATAAAATTCGAGATTGGTTTGTCAAATTTAGACTATAACTCTAGAACCGTTTACACGATTTTGATAAGTGATACATCAAAAGATGCATATGAAAATTGTATTCAAAGTACGTGAACAATATTTTTTATTCGCAAAAGAATTTCACAGTTATGGATCAAAATTTTCACCATTTTTCAAAGAAAAAAATTTCATTTTATCACTACTAATTACTGAACAACTACGGAAATATTAACTGAACAAAAAAATTATGTAAATTTAGCTCAAAGACAATTTAAGTCGCTATATACTGGAGTTTAATTTATCTTAATAGGACAAACCGTTCTCGAGTTATACAAGTGTGACTGCCTAAAGGCGGGGTCATAGTAGTCATGTCCATAAAAAAAATCAATACTTGATAGAAAAAACTTAAATCTGCTTCAAGCAGATTTTTATTTAGCACGTTAAATTCCATCTAATCCAACTATCATTTTTTATTTAAGACAAAAAAATTAAAAAAAAAAAAAAATTTTGCCAGCTAGGTTATTTCTACTTAACTGTATGGGTATTCTAACTTAACTGTGAATGAAGTCAAAATTTGTGCTCAAGTTTTATGATACGTGGATTTATTTGCTCGTAGTTTTGCCAGCTTTGACATAAAGATGATAAACTGAAACATTTTTGATGTTTTCACTTTTAAAAAGAAATTTTAGTAAAAAAAATCTGTAATTTAGCATGAAATTTTTTTTTTTTCTTACACTTATTCCGAAATATTTCCTAAACTATTAAGTGTATACAAATTTGTTAGTAGAGCAACTTAAAGCCAATTCCCCACATTTTGGTGTATTATTTGTATAAATCGTGCATAGCGTTCTCGAGTTATTTAGGACGCAATATTAGACACGCCCATAAAAAAAATCTCGACCCTATGGGCAAAAACTGAAAGCAGATTCGGGTTTAGCATGCGGAATTCCATCTAGTCCACATATTTTTGTATATTTTTTCTTTTTTATATTTATTTTTAAATTTAATTTTATTTAAATTTATATTTAAAAATATTTTTAATCCATTTACCATGATCAAGATATATCTATCCATGATGATGATGTTTTGTAGAGATATACCAAATGTTCCATGACATAAATTAATACAATTCATATGATTTTTTTTTTTTTACCATTCACCAACAAAACATTGTTGCAAAATCTTGTATTTTCCACAAGTAGACGCGCCACAAATCTTGTATAAAATTAATGATAATGATGTCTGTCATTGTCGTTATGTTTGCAACATTGTTTTTATTTCTAAATGACAATTTTTCCATTTTCAAAATGTGCAAAATGTCAATTTTAATGTAAACAACAAAAACATTAAAGAAAACCCTTAGACATTTTAACTTAAATGGAAATATGTATAGTTTTTAAGATGTTAAGACATACAAATAAGTTTTTATACACAAAATAAAAGAAAAAAAATCTCAAGAAATATTAAGTTTCCTTAATTTAAAAACATAATTATTAAAAAAAAACACCAAATGTTTTGATCCCTTTTCTTTATATTCATTTGCAATAATTTCTAAATCATTTTATTTATTTTATCAATATTTATTCAGTCAGTGTCTCTGGTATGTTCGTTTTGATAGTGCCGCAGATGTTGAAACAAATTGAAATGAATCTGTTTACACGTCAAATGTAATTGAAAATTGCTCTACATTGAACGTATTGAAGGCCTGTTGCCTGCTTGTTTCGCATTTAAATTTCCAATGGCCTCTCCCTTTGCTCTATTTGCCTCTGTTGCCTTTATATGCAACAGCCACCGAGTTGTGATCGTGTGGCGATCAGCAGCGCCATTTAATTGAAATTGTAAATAAAAATAAAATCAAACGATAATAGTGAAATGTATAAAAATTCAAAATTTAAAACAATAAAAAAAAGGGAGTGAAAAATAGATTTTATTTAGTTATTTTTTATTTTCTCATTTCAATATTCTTTGGTCGTACGGTATGTGTTTAGTTTTTTTTATAGATGCTCTGATGATTTGTTGGCTATTGTTTAGTGCCGTATTTGAGAGGGGATGGTATGCGATCGGCTTGGAGCCGATCGGCTTGTATCTCTGTTTGTCTCCCAATAATAACCGACTGTAGGTAGCAGTTTTTTCGAAAGGACTTTAAATTTAAAAATTATTATATGTATATTAAATACAATAACCAATTTTTAAATTTAAAGTCCTTTCGAAAAAACTGCTACCTACAGTCGGTTATTATTGGGAGACGAACAGAGATACAAACCGATCGGCTCCAAGCCGGTTTTGCGCCGCCGCCGTGTAATTTTCTACTTCGTGCGCCGCCGCTGTTTTCATCGGCTCACATCAGCTCAAAATCAGCCGCCGAAATTTTTAAAATTTTATTCAAATTCAATAAAAAAAACATATTTTTCTATCTTATTTGAAGAAGTGAATGCAGTGGCTCCACCTATTATTATAATTTTACTTACATATGATAAATTTATTAGAATTAAGGATAATAGAACGTATAAAAGTGAATTAATAAATGATGAAATCCTCACTTCTATTTCAATTACTTCAGGTTTTTTTGTAGATGGGGAGCATTCGGGCGGCACAATGTAGTATTTACTACATCCCAACCGAAAATTTAGCCGCCGCCGAATTAGTTTAATTTGTGTTGCGCCGCCGAAAATTTTGCCTCGGCTTGTTTCTCTGGAGATGAAAGGTCAATTTATAATATTATAATAGATATCTATCAATTTTCATATTGCACCACTGCACGTTGGGGTAAAATGTGGCAAAAGTGGCTCTTAATTGAATTTCAATTAATATCCAATATTCGCATCAGGAGCGGAACTATAGGGGTTCAAAATAGAGTACTAGTGTCATGGAACTAGCAAATTTTTGTTCCTTACCCGATTTCCAAGATTTTTATATCACCTTAAAGTCCTTGATAAATCCTTTAGAAATATATAAGATAAGCATTTACTACTTATCTTATATATTTTTCGAGTTATATACATTTAAAATTTAAAAAATCTCAATTTTGCAAGTTCTTGGTTAAGATTTTTCTATATATAGCCAAATATTTTCATCCGATTTTATTATATTTTATGTAGTTGGTTAAAAAGCAAAATTATCTATCGAACAAAGAAAATTTTTAGTCTTCATTGAGTCAAAAGTTAAATGATTTTGAACTGGAAAGTTTGCAAAAATTAACAAACAGACGGACATATGGACGGACATTAGAATTCTTTCAAAAAAATCTTAAAATTCGAAAAATATCTTCTTACTACTTTTTGATTAATATGAAAACCAAATAAAGGTATTAAAATTTTGATATCACTTTTCCCTGAATTAAATGGAATTTTCGACACATTTAACCCAAATGTATAGACAGACGGACGGATATTGCCATGCTGCCAAAAAATATTTTAGAATTCTAAGTATGCATTCGTTTATTATCTAATAAATAGAAAATATAGGAAGTGGTCATCAAAATTTGGATATCACCTTTTCTTGAATTAAGCGTAATTTTCGTCCCATTTATCCCAAATGTATAAAAATACATTTTTTACTTACTAATAAATACAAAAGTTAAACGTGATTATTAAAGTGTTGATACCACCCTTCTTTGAATAATGCATAATTTTCGACCCATTTAACTCTAATGTATAGACGGACGGACAGACATTACCGTTCTGCTAAAAAAAATCTTAAAATTCTAAAACTGATTTTTTTTTTTTTTACCTAATAATCACTAAAAAAATAAAACGTGATCATTAAAATATTGATATCACCTTTCCCTGAATTAAGCGCTATTTTCGACCCCTTTTACCCCAATGTGCACTGTGTAAGGCGTATTATTAGAACTGACTGGTAAATTTTAATGTTTTTCTTTCCTGTAAAATTTTGCATTTTTGGTAAAATTTCGAATTTTTGATAACATTTGAAATTTAATTTTTCGGATTTTTTGTAAAATTTTCATCGAATTAGATGACAGGGTAGCATACTGTTCCAATCATCGTAATAAGTTTAAATTTGGTTAGTTGTTCCAAATGACATCCCCTTACATAATTTTAGTTATTTTTAAATAACTCGTAAGAGGAATTTTAGTCCACCAATCATTTAATTTGTGGATTATTCTCATTTATTGAATGATTTTGCTCATTTTTATTAGTTATTTTCTAAGGAATATTCCCTACAATTTGATGCGTAAAACATATATATGCGATAACTGGGGCTTTCTAAAAACTGATTTCAACAGACATACAGATGGATATCTTTATATCGGCTCCTCTAACAATAAGAATTGGGGTCTTAGATGAATATTGTAGAAATTACAAATCCTTTACACCTGTGGTGAATGGTATAAAAATGCAACATATATTTTTTTAATTAAGAGTTTAACCAAAGAATATACAATATATAGAAAGCGCATGTCAATGGAAACTGAAATATTTTTTAAAAGTATTTCATGATGCGGGAGGGAAGAAAAAAGGAAAATAAGCTTGCGTGTTTTTTATCTCTTTTGTTATGCTCTTGAAATTAATAAAAAAACACACAAGAAAGTCCGTCTCGCACGAGCATTCAAGCAAGAATGTTGTGTTACTGCTTGTTGCTTGAGATACACTCATGAAAAATATTTGATGTTAAGTAGGAGTAATTAATATGATTTTTTATCTCTTAATTAAACAACTATCTGTCTTTAATTAAGAAATAATAATTTACTAAAATTAATTTTAATTTTTTATTATAAAATACAGATGGTGAATTGAATTTAGTATTATTCGATATTTTTTAATAAGAAATTAAAATCCTAATTAATAATTTATCGCTATTTTTATTTAATCAAAGAATATAAACAATAAACATTAAATCGTAATTTTTATGATTACTATGGTAATCGTTGCGATCCCTGGTTATTACTATTCATATTCTAAACTAGTAACGTGTATTTCCCCTTAAAAATCTTGAATTGACGAAGAAATTACCATAAAAATGATGTTATTTTTTTGGTGTATAATTTCATAATGGGACAGAAAAACAAAACATACACAAACATAATTGTGAATGTATGTGTGTGTCGATCGCTGGTGTAGTGCCTATAAAAAAGTAGAAACAAGAAATTGGTTGTTTATTTACTAAAGGAGATAAAATACGATCGCCTATGTTAGTGTAGGGCATAGCATATGTGTTTTGTTGTTTTAAAAGTAGAAATACTTTAATCAGCACCGAACTAGTTATGCCTTTTTTAACGTCATATTAGCTTATGTAAATTTACTTTCAGAATATCAAATTTATATTTTAACATTTGATTTGTGTAGTTTTGTTACTTATGTATTCAAAGTAACAGATGTTAAAGTTAAGTATATTAATTAAATAAATAAAAACAAAAATATAAAATTCTATCCACTTGAAAAAAATAAAAAATATTTTTATTTTTTTATTCATATCGAATTTGTCACCACAAAAATTAGATTTTTCTTTAATAATTTTGTTTTATTCTGTAAAAAAGTTGGAATTCTATTGAAAAAAGATCTTTTGTAAAAAATATTTAATTTTTATATACCTACTATATAAAAAATTGTTATGACAAAAATAAATAAATTAATAAATAGCGATATTTCGCGAACCACTTGAAGAAATTATCTGAAATTTTGACAAGAACCATGATTTTACCAAATATTATCAAATTGGGAAGAGGCGAGAAAATCAGCTGGATGGTTTTAAATGCAATGACTCTTCTTTATTTTTCAAAATAAATGTTATTTCTAAAATATATATAATTTAAAAAAAAGTTTTAAAATTAATATATTAATAAATATATATAAATATATATTTTAATAACAATTTCTTGTTTCAAATAAAATACAACTCAAAAACTTGGAAAAAATCACAAAATAAGTTTTTTTCCGAAAAAAGGAAAAACTTTTATATATTATTTACTTTGTTTTTTTTTCTAAAAATTGGAAAAAATATGTACTTTCCTCTAAAATTAAAATTTCTCTAAAAAAAACATTTTTTTAAATAATAATAAAAAAACACCAAAAGCAAATTATCTGCAATTTTATGAAATATATAAAAATATAATATATATAAAAGTAAAAAATAACAACTAATAGTTTATCAAAAATATAACTATAAAATATAAATTGACAACTTCGAAATCATACAAATATTTGTCATGTTACAAAGAAAGGTATAAGCACGTCGGTGCAGATCAAAGTATTTCTACTTGTAAAACAACAAAACATGTATGCTAGCCCTACAGTAATATTAACGTTCATATATTTCCATTAGTAAATAAACAACTAAAATTTCTGTTGGCACTTTTTATTTCAAAATAAAAGAAACAAATATTGTTTCTTTCAATTTGAAATAAAGATCTTTATAACATGTACACTTATATATGTGTGTGTGTTTTTATTTGCATTTTTTTATAAGGAATACACACATGTACAAACACATATATTTATTCTTTCTCTCTCTCTCTCTGTTTTGGTGGTGGATTTTGTTTTCCCTTGTTACTTACTTATCCCCCTCATCAATGAAAAATGTTGAGAGCGAGAATTTCATGAGAGCGGGTTCTATGATTAAAACCCGCCATAAGAAATTTTGCTTCTACATGATGCCCATTCTATATATGAATATTCTTTGGTTTAACCAAAGAGTAACAGGAGACGAAACAAATTGTCAAAAACCTAAGTCGGTTGTCAAAAACCTAACTCATGCAACAACAAAATACATGTAATCAAATACATTTTGTTGTTGCCAAAAGAAAATAAAAACACATTTTTGTTTACAAAACAACAATTTTGTTTAATTGTCAATCGAGAATTTCGTCTCTTTGTGTTACTCTATGAGTTTAACTATTATAAACGAACAATTGACACATTTATATTTTTTTCAGAGTAGAACAAAAAAAAAAAAAAGGGGAGGGGGGAAAGGGCAAGCTAAATTTTAGTCAGGAAAGAAAACGGCATTCACTTTTCGAAATTTTTTAAATACAGAAAATTAAAATCGATTATATTACATTTGAATTCCCTTAAATCTCCTTTATAAAATTTACATATTATTTTCTTTGATAACAATATTCACTAAGAAGTATATTTTGATTTTAATGCCTTTAAATTCTTTAATCAGTTCTATAATTTTCTTGGCAATACTTCCCTTATCAAACAGTATCGTAAATTTTTTAAGTGCCAACAAAGAAGAAATCAATCTTATTAACGATATCTGATGGACAATACTATATGGACACGTACTATATGTATCTTATGTATGTAAAAACACACACACACACCCCATTTTAAAACTGATGAAATGTTGATGCTAAATTGCAGCGTTTTGAGTGGCACGAATGGCAACTAACTATTGAATTGTATTTACAAAACGTATCATTGGCAATAATTGTTTAACAATTCTCAAATAAATAGAGTGATATTTACAATATGTGGCAACAATTAAAACATTGAATGCATTATTTATATAGAGATAGACACAAGTGTGTATGTATGTAAATTTTTAAAGTGCCCCTTTATTTGCCAATGGACCTTGTACACTTGAAATGTTTTTGATGACTTACGTGCGCATATAATGGATTTTAATGATAAGTAAAAATATACAATACAATTAATTAAGGAGAAGTATAATAGATTAGAGATAGATAGAATTGTTTTGGAAGCCTATTAAAATTAGTTTAACAAATAAATTTAGAATATTAGGAATTAGGGAGCTAAAAGTTATGAGACCATAAAAAGGCATGTATATTGTTACACAGAAAGAAATATTTTCTAAGAAACTTCAATTAAACTATTAATCTGAATTAAAAAAATTTTAAATATTTTTTTAATTAAATAAATTATTCAAACATATTAAATTCATATTTTAATTAGAAAAATCTAAAGTTCAATTTCAATTACGTATAATACATATTCAATTAATTTATTAATTCAAATTCAAGCTAAGAAAAAAATAATTATTAATTATTCAAATTATAATTTATTTTTATTTATATTTGATTAATTTATCAATTGATACATTAAGAAAAATAATTAAAAGCCGATAAGTTGTGTTACACAGAAAAAAATATTTAAAATTATTTTCTAATAAAAAATATAATTATACTGAAATTTAATTATATTTTTTATTTATATAATTAGTTTTCTTATTGGTTTACAATTTCCTTTTTAAATAAATTGACAGCTATTAATAAAATATAAAGAAAAATGAAAAATTTTTCTACAAAAATATAGAAATAAAATAAATTTATGTCTATTTCCAAAAATTTTCGGCTCATTATATCTATTTTAAAAAGAAGCAGTAATAATAAAATCAATTATTCTAGTTATGACTGGAGCAAAATCAATTAAAAATTAATTAATATAAGCAATTTCGTAATTAAAGTCCATTTTTTCTTTTTTCTGTGTATTTTCAGTAAAATATATTTAAAAATTTTTAATTTTGACTAATTGAATAATTGGTACAATTAAAAAAGTAATCGATAAAGTTTTTATTATTAATGAAATATTTTCGACAAAATTTTCAATTAAATTATTAATTAGAATTTTAAAATGATTTCAAATAGTTTTGTAATTAAATAAATTATTCAAAATTAAAGTATTTTAACAAATTAAATTCAAAATTTAAAATCTAATTTTAATAACGAATAATATGTATTCAATTATTTTTTTAATTGAAACTCAACCTATGAACAAAATTGTATGTTCAATTATTCTAATTATAACTTATTGTACCCCCGCATTAAAGTATATTCGACCCAAATCACTTTCTGAGTCGATTTAACAATGTCCTTCCGTCTGTTCGGCTGGCTGGCTGTACATTGGAGTGTCTTGAGGATAGCCTTTTTCAAGATTTCGATGTAGGAACCCCTCAAACGATGCCTAAAAATTTGCTTAATACAAAAAAAAAAAAAAAAAAATGATTTAAAAAATGTTTAAAATTGGTCTTTAGTTCCCTACCAGCGATTGAAAAATCATGGGTCTCATCCATTTTGGTCAAAAAAAGTTTCGATTTTTTAATCGAAATGGGTATCAAAAAATTCGAAATTTTATGCTGATTATGGAAATAATATTTTACAAATTTTTCCCATGGGATTTTGTTTCGCTAGAAGACTTTTTAAAGCAATTTGATGAAAAATTTTTAGGAAAAATTTGGAAAATTATCTATTAGAGTAATTCCATATCAAAACGGACAAAAAACAGTCATTTTCGGATTTCATGTCTCCGATTTCAATGAAATTCGTTACTGTTATTACCTATTACAAGTGTTGCTCAAATTGAAAACTTTCAGACTTAAGACCCTTTCCGGTCCAAAAATATGACGTTTTAAAAATTTAAAAACTATCAAATTTTATCCAAAAGTGTACATAGTTCATTGCTCATAACTTCTAAACTATACATTGTAAAATTCTAATCTATATCTCATTTAATATAAATAGATATTGGCTTTAAAATTACGCATATAAAATTTATTTACTTCGAAAGTTCAAAGGTCAAAATATATAATATAATATTCAAAGCCGAATATCTCAAAAAACTGTATTTTAAAATTCTTAAAAAAAATTATATATTGATAACTTAACTCCATTCTATACTCGAGCCAAAATTCAAGTTGGAGTCTCTTTTGGTTTAGGATTTATGAAGCAAAATATAGTAAAAAGCAATTTTTTTTTATGTAAAAATTTAAAATATTTACAAAAATTCATTTAAATTATTTTTATACCCACCATCAAAAAGATGGGGGGTATATTGATTTTGTCATTCCGTGTGTAACATGTCGAAGGAATCATGTAAGACCCCACAGAGTATATATTTTCTGGGTCCTGGTTAGATTCTGAGTCGATCTAGCTATGTCCGTCCGTCTGTCCGTCTGTTGAAAGCAGGATAGGGCTCGAACGGAACAACGTAGGGGGACGAAATTTGGCACAAATATTTGTCTTATATAAGGTTTGTTTGGTATTGAAAATGGGCAAAATCGGTTAATAAAAAAAGTTATGGGCTAAAAACTAGAGACACAGGGTGTCCGTTTTATACTTTTATGCTGATATTTCTTCAACAAAAGCATGTATGACAACGAAATTTTGTACGTATAGTTCGGGGATAGATATAAACTCGGAAACCAAAAATGGGCGTGGTTTGCCCACTTTACCGCCCCCTCCCATATAACGTAAAATTTGAAAAAATTGATGGTGGGTATATAGATTCGAGCTTGTTTTTTATTTAAAAAATATGAAATTTTATATACAAAATTTGACTTTGGTTTACATTTTGTTACATAACTTCTAAACTAAATGAGTGTCCAATATGAAATTTTGCATGGGTATGGACAAGAGTTGTGTTAACATTATATAATTTTTTTAAGAATTTTCAAAATGTCATTTTTGGAGATATAAAGATTTAATTTTTATAAGTTTAAATTTGACCTTTGAACTTTCAAACTAAATAAATTTACTTTACATAATTTTGAAGACAATATCTTAATCTTTAAAATGATATTAAAATTTAAATTTTATTGTGTATAGTTTAGAAGTTATAAGTAATTAAATTTTATTTTGTTCCATAACTTCTAAACTAAATGAGACTCCAACTTGAAATTTTCCGTGCATAGGAAGAAGAGTTACGTCAACATTATATATTTTTTCAGAATTTTTAAAATACCGTTTTTTGAAATATAATGATTTGATTATTATAAGTCAAACTTTGACCTTTGAACTTTTGATTTAAAAAAAATTTATAAATATCTTTATAAAGGTAATATTTTTGTCTTTATTATGAAACTAAAATTTGATAACTACCGTTTATAGTTTAGAAGTTATTAGCAATTAAACAAATGCACCTTTGTAAATTTTTTAGGTTTTTCTCGTTTTTCAAATCGTCATATTTTTGGACCGGAAAGGGGCATAAGTCTAAAATTTTATGAATTGCCAATATCTGTAGTGAATTTCATTGACATCGGAGATGTCAAGTCCGATTGCTGTCCGTTTTGACGTGGAATCACTCATTATCAATAGTACTTAATACAATGCAAATTTTTAATATTTTAGCCTTAAAGGAAACAAAATTATAAATTTCTTACACATTTTTTAATAAAAATATCGCCAATTTTTTTTTTTTTTTTTGCATGATGTACTAAAATGAACTAAATTTTTTATGGACTTAATTTTTTTGGACATTTTTTTTAAATATTTTTTTTTTTTTTAAGCTAAAAATTACGGATTTTTTGATACCCATTTCAAAACAAAACTCAATACTATTTTTTGGACGAAATGTTCTAGACCCGTGACTTTCAATCGGCGGTAGGGAACTAAAGATTAATTTTAAAATTTTTTTTTAATATTTTTCTCATATTAAGCTGAGTTGACGCATGAGGGGTCTTCCTACAAAATTTTTGTCTACGTGACACTCTACTGCACATGTAAAGCTTGTTTATATAGTACAGGTCGACAATTTGAAGGTAATTTGATAAAATTGGGTACAAGGATGAAGCCAATGGAATTTCGTCATGATCGGCCTATCATTTCACCAGACCCTCATACAAATATCGTCCCAGAATAAAGTTTTAAAATAATAAATACCTTAAAAATATGAACATTTTAATGAAATTTGGCACAAATAAATTTTATGTAAATATAAATCTGTATACCCAATTTCATCAGGTCCATATATCGGTCCATATTTTATAGCATATTTAGTATTTGAAGGGTATAAAAGATTCGGCCCAGAATAATATAGAACTCGCTTTTTTTCTTTTTACTTGATTAATTTATTAATTAATACAATAAAAAACAATAAGAAAAAGTAAAAAAATTGTTTACATTTTGTAAAAAATATTATAACATTCGAATTTTGAGCCAAAGAATACTAAGAATGGAAGGCTTGTCAAAAAAACCTAACTCTGTTGTCAAAAAAACCTAACTTTAAGATTGTGTTAGTCAAATTTT
Organism: Protophormia terraenovae; assembly: GCA_951394005.1. Lineage (NCBI taxonomy): Eukaryota > Metazoa > Arthropoda > Insecta > Diptera > Calliphoridae > Protophormia > Protophormia terraenovae. The sequence continues at coordinate 91,768,138 of OX596075.1, forward strand.
ATTTATATGTATTAGTGCTGAAACCACTTTCACCACACATCATAATCATACATAGTTGCACAAAAGAGTATTAACAAATTTTTAAATATAATTCATCACAATTATATTCGCAGATTTTTATCTTTTGATGCGGGTTACATCCACAAATAGTAATATAATTGCATTTCTTTGCTTTTTGTTGATGAATATGAAAATAATTTAAAATTATTTTAAAATCTGTTTTATTTTTAATACCAAAAGTAGCAACATTGTTCGTTCAATTTAAATTTCAACATACAAAAAAGGAATGTCAAAAATAAAATAAAAAAATATTTTTTCAGTTTGTGGAAAATATTCGTTTAACGGGAGTTAAAATACTATAAACGCGTGTGAAAAAATAATAAAAATATCGTGTATTTGTTGAAAAATGTGTCGCGTGTGTAATTTTCCTTAAATTTTAAGGAAAATATTTGTTTATTTTGAGTTGTTTCTCTCTCTCAGTGTGTTGAATTCACACAGAACTTGTATGTGAAGAGAGAGAAATGTTGTTGTAGGAAAGAGTACTATTTTCCCTTCTTAGTATTCTTTGTTTTGAGCATTTGATTCATTGATACAATTAAAAAAGAAATTGTAATATTTTTTATATTTAATAAATCGTTTAACTCTGTGTAGAATACTTTGATTTTTTATTTATTTATTATTATATATTTTCTTGATAAATCGAATTGATAAATTAAACAATTTAGCAGATATAAAAACTATTCCAATTACCTTTTTTTATTGTATCAATTATTCAATTGATAAAAATTTTAATTTTCTACATAAGATTTAAATTAAATTTGTTAGAATACTTTGCTTTGTAGTAATTTATTTAAATATAAAAATATTTGAAATCATTTAGAAAATTCTGATTAATATTTTTATTAGAATTTTTTTCGAAAATATTTTTTTCTGTGTAGATTTTAAATTTAGTTTAGAAAATTATTTTTGTTTTGGCATAAATTAATTTGTTTGTTTATTTTATTTGTTTTCTTAATTTTAGACTCCTTGGAAATCTTCTTTATCTTCTAATTATAAAACTGGTAGCTCTAGTGCGGTAAGTTTTTGGCTTAAAATTAAATTATTTAATGCTCTAAAATGTCTACTTCTTTCTTTTCTTTTTTAGTATTCTTCAAGAGATGATGTCAGCTCTGCGGCCCGTTATAGTTCCTTAGCCTCTCCTAGCTCCTACAGACCTTCTTTTTCCGGAGGAACATATCGTTTAAAACGTGATACTCCCCTTGCACCAGCCACTACTTATGTAAGCCGTTATTCAGCAGGCACTTCACCATCAGCTGTTCCTAAAATAGATACCACTAGTGCTAGTGATTCTGTAGGTTCTAAAACGGGACAACTAAAACGTTATGGCTCTACTTCTAGTAATTTGGGTAAATATTCTAGAGAACCTAGTCCTGCCGCTTTGGAACATACAAATCGTATTAAAAGTCGGGATCCTAGTCCGGCTACTAGAAGTCTTAGAGGGAAATCAAGAGATCCTAGTCCGGCTTTGGATACTAAATGTAAAATAGGTTATGGTTCCACAGCAAATTCCTATCGTATGAATGTACCCAAGTCGACAACACCAGGAGCATATGGCACGCGTTATGGCAGCAGTTCAACGGCGGCTAGATCATCTACAACAGCAGCTTCTTCAGCTTCTATATCTTATTTATCGGCTAGTGATTTCAAAGCTCGTTCCTTGAGTAAAGCAAGAGAGGCAGCAACACGTAAGTCTAATGAGAAGGAATTGGAAGCACAGGAAGCGGCAGAAAAGGCAAAAAGTGGAGAGAAGAAAACAGAAGTCGCTAGTACAGAAGAATCTACAGCTTCTTCAGAAACAGAGGAGGAAGATGAAGAAGAGGAAGAAGATGATGATAGAGAGGAAGAAAAATTTATTACAGTTTCAGTATGTACCAGAGCTACATCACCTACACCGCCAGGAGCTGCCACCACTACTACCGTACATCGTACCAGACGCATTGAAATAGCTAAAACTATAGAGAAGACCATACAACGTTCCACTAAGAAAAAGAAAATGTTAGAAAAGGAAATACAATCCGATCGTTTAGATGATTCTACCAGATATTCCAGATTTGGTTTAAGTAGTCGTGTTTCTTCATCATATAGTCCTCATACAGAACGTTATACTTCCTCTAGTTTACGCTATAGTCACAGTCCTTTGTCTACTACCTCAAAGTCTTCTTCTTTGGCTTCTTCCTCGGAAAGTAAAAAAGAGGAATTATCAAACTCTTCGAATTCTATAAGTAGCAAGTCTCCAAAATCTCCTTTAGTTGGAAAATCTAAACTGTCACCTCCCAAATCGGTTAAAATTAATTCCCGACAATCTTCAGTGGAGAATTTAAGTGCTCACAAACCACCAGCTGCTCCCAAAGGGGAATCTCCTACTAAATCTAGTTCTTCTTCTGCGGGTTTAGGCACAAAATTACCTAATAAAGATTTTCGTAAATCAGCTTTAAATGTAGGACCCACTGATAGGCCCAGGAAGTCTAGAACTCCCAGTACGGGTACTGATTCTGATTTGAATACAGTAGAAGCTTTAAATGGGGCTTTGCAGGCCATACAACGTTTG